>VZDJ01000131.1:3018693-3150632 GCA_008694505.1 Cyanoderma ruficeps
TGAAACCACACAACCTACTACCTCATCCTGTTAGAGCATCACGTGCATCTTCTGAAGGAAATATTTCACCATTTGTAAGTAAATTACCTTATCACTCCCCAGCCCACATTTCTGAGCCTTAGAAAGGCCCTGTGTGATCTCTCAGCCCTTCCCCACAGCTCTGCCTGGGAGTCACACAGAACTGGTGCAGTGACTCCAGCGACAGGAGAGCTGCTGTGGCAAACACTGTCCCTCCCAAACGAGCAATATGTAACAAAAAAGTGAGTTAAATCAGTGTCCAAAACTGATGAAGAGACCTCTTACTTAGGGTTCAAGAATTTACCAGGTCCAGGGCAGAACATGACTGACTGGAAGACATCCTCTTAGGGTTTTGTCCAGCTCATCCCTTTGTAGGTTCTCAAACAGCCTACACCAAGTGGATTTAAACAGCTGCTGAATCAAAAGTACTTTATGTTTAAAAGTATTTTATATTTAATATGAACACAAATGCCAGAAAACAAGGGAGAAATGGATCAGCTGTTTCCAAGTGGCCACTCCCGTGGCAGTCCCAGACAGCTGCTGTGTGAGCAAATCCACTGCGGACTGGGTAGTACCTGTGTGTCCTGGAACTCACACCCCACCTGCTCTCCCAAAATGCCAGAAGGAAATAGCTTTTGAGCCTGAGTGGGAAATACAGGAATCTAAACACTCTAAGGACATTTGTGTACAAGAACCAAACACGTAGACAGAGCCCAGAGAACGGTACAGTTGAAAAATATTTGTGTTGTCTTTCGGAGACATCCAGCGCTGACATCACAGCCACTTCAGGAAAGACAGTAGATTGTATAGTTATCTGACAGGCAGGGCATAGCCCTAAAACTATACAACCTACTACCTCACCCCAAAGGACAGTCACACTCTGATCACAGGAAGCACAGGCTGTATTCCCAGACAGCTGGATTGCTTGGTGACAACCTAGAAGATAAAAAACTCTGGAGACAAATGTTAACAGCCTTGAATTTGAAACAGTTTGCTATATACCAGTCAACATTCTGCTTAATGAGCTCCAGTTCCATGTTTGAAACGTTTAATAGATTTGGAACTTGTGAAGTCATGTCAGTGACAAGATACACAAGGGAAACAGGATACAGCATTCATTTTTAATAACTACACTTCTGTACTTCCAGCTCCTACATGACTGTACCTTATCAAACCAGTTTGTCACTTAGGGAACGGCATCACTATGACTAAGAATGGATGCTGACTTAGAGGGATTGTTTAACATGCTTCCAGATACTCCTCCATTACCCTAATGGGGAAGAGCTGAGGTTCTCTAAGTGAATTTCCCAAGTTCTGCATAGGTAAACCCCAAAGACTGAGCAATGAATTTGCCAAGACTGTGAGGAATTGTGGCCTGCTCAGCAATACTCCTGACTGGGCAGTAACCCAGCTCTGAATTGATGACCAAATTAAACACACCCTGCTGTACCACACAGGCCTTGGTTAGGGAGATTAGCACAACTGCCACTACAACATCAGCTTCTGGAGCCTCAAACTGATACTGGACTTTGAGGGGGTTGTTATTCCCTGCCACTCGGTTTGATAAACAACACTACTTCCCATTCAGGGCAGATTTAACGAAGTGGGAATAAAGATCTAAAGAAGTGGGAATAACTGAGATATCAATCTGTGTTCTAATATAAACACTGCTTTAATAAATAAGCAAACTTTTAAAATTTACACCCTACCTTAATCAGCAAACTAACCTTCTGCTAGTTAATTAAAGAACACAAAAAATGGTGCATCCATCAGCCCCACACAGGTCAAGGAGAGTTGTTTCACTCGGCAAATCCCACCCTGAGGGCAGTTGGTCACACTGCAGGAGGACGAAGCCATCTGCCCTGGCTTTCAGCATCACTAATGTGGGGATCTGAAAAGAGAGGAGCAAGACAAAACACACACATCTCAATTGCATTTCACTGCACACTGAAACAATTATAAGGTGGGTGAGAACATGTGCAGAAGCAGAGAGCAGCTTCTTTCTCCAGGTGAACCATACACAGCCCCAGCTTTCCCATTCATCTGTTACTACCACAATTACATCACGGCCCATGGGGACCCCGACTCAGAAGAGAAAAGCAAGAGGAAAGTATAGTGAAAAGAGAATTCTTTTTTATTAGATTGACTTGACTGTTAGAAGCATTGCAGAGACAGGCAGAGAGAGGTATCAGGTACTTCACCTTCAAGGAGCAAACACTTAAAAACAAAGCAGAGAAGGAAGGAGAATGCAGATATCTGACCAAATTGGACATCAGCGGGTTAATCTATGAAGGACAATGTTATGCCATCAATGTCAAAGATCATTTCACTGCAGTGGGCTGTGACCATGTGGAAAGAGGCCATTGGTGGCTGTTGGCTGCACATGGTGCCACTTGTTGGACGAAACAGGACAGGTGCAACTCTGACCATGCTGAGACTCTGACCATGCTGAGATCACTGCAAGGAAGGAAACACTGCCCAGCCCTGTATTTCACCTCTTGGAACCTCAAAGCCCCTGCAGGCCAAGAAGAGTGATATTCTTTCAATACCATACTGAAGGAATACCTTGGGAGACTTCAACATTTCATCAATGCAAACCACAACCCCACAAACTGGTACCAGAAGCCACTCTTAACCTCTAAAAAGAACAAAAGAACCCCTTTGGAAAGCTCTCCAGCAGAAAGCCTGATAGTTTTCTCTGTGTACTTATGGGTTTTAAATCTTAGAATTTTCTGAGTACCAGCTATTAGGCATGGTCAATTACTCTCCCAATAATCCTCTGAAAATAACCCTACCCTGTACCTCTGGTTTTTTAGATAAAACATTTAAAAATAAACAAGTTCTTTATGTGTGCAATCAGAGATCTCAGTATTTTTCCTAAAAGCCAAGAATGTGAAGTGGAGCTAAACCTCTGTGCAGCTTCAGCAAGGCTGGATGTGCTGTACAGTCACCTCAGAAAGTGTTTTCTGTGTAAAATAAACCCTGTGCTTATATCAATAGAACAGCATTAGATAATATAATTGGAGGAAAGCTGAGTATTGTGTGACTTCAAAGTGTGACTTTTTTAAGCATCTACTTTATAGTGGAAGGATAAAAAATGACGTAACCTTTCAGAATAGCAACTCTTTATGCTGGATGGTCCAGTGAAATCAGTTCAAAGAACCAGTCTGGCTCTAAAAGGATGCATTCACAGTAGTGAAAAGCCCAAATTACTCCACAGACCCATTCAACTCCAATGACAGGGAATTTTGGTTGAAGAACCTATGCTTACAGCTGATCTCAGTGACTCTAAGAGACAGAAATACAGATCCAAAGAAAAGCAACATTCTGGACTACGTTCTAGGGATTTACACTGCCTGTCTTTAATATATCTGGACTTCACTTACACTTTCAGGGGCAATACTGGGTGGGATACTGGAAAATGTTCATCCCTGTTGAAAGAATTGTGAACTTTAATTAACCATTTCTATAGGATGCTCTTATTTTCTATGATAATGGTATTAGAGATTCTTTTCTCTAGGTGCTGTGCTGATACAATGTTGCCTAGTGTATATTTTCCCACAAAAGTAATAGTTTGTTAATTCATAATGATATTGAGATAATTACTTGCAAAGTACCATAAACTCTGTGTAACACTATTTTCTATAAGATCTGTTATTATGGGTATTAGTAATAGTCATTAGCAGACAAAAATGGAAAAGAATGTGCTTTATCCAACACCTAAAATTAATTAGTCTTCTGCTCTCACAAGCTGCCCATAAACTTATTTTAATTGACTAGATCACCAAACAAGGATGAACTTTAAAATACTTAATGAAAGAAAAATGCATGTTCATTTTCCTCCTCTGAAGACGACAGGCACAAGAAATAGCTATCTGGCAGGAGTTATGTTTCTAGTTTAACAACTGTTTAATACTAGGAAAAATATGACATTTCCATATTCCAACTCTCACTGAAAAATGTCTTGGAACTGTTGTTAATAAGTACCTCAGCAGTCACTTTTCAAAAGGCAGGGGGCCAAGTCTGCTATTTCTGTGATGTCACAGGAAAGCAGACAGTTTTAAAGCAGGGTTGTTATATAACTAAAAGTCTTACTAATGAACAGACTGGGACAGCACAGAAGAAGCATTCTGTGATTTCAGGGTACCTTCCCCCCAAAACCTTGTGAGGATTTACAAAGGCTAAGCCTCCCTGAAGAATGAATATGCCCAAGGCTGTGTGCTCTTGGAGTGCACTGTGATCACCAGGGAAGAAGAGAGCTTGGAGGCTCTTCTCAGGCAGGGATATTCCCCATCAAGGTCTGGGGTCTGGATGCAGGCTGCTTTGTACAAACCACAGGCAGAGTTTTGCAGGGAAGCATTTTCCTCAGATTCATCAGGGAGACTTTTTTTAAGAAGGGGAGCAATTCACACACTATTGAGATCAACAGTAAATCCTCATTTGGCCTCAGTGGCTTTGAAAGAGGCCTTGATTATCCAGTATAGCACAAATTATGAGACACAGCAAGCTTACACATCAAAAAGAATTTAGGGGCCAATGACTATTTTCAAATCAGTTATATAAATTTTGTCAACCTTTTCTTTATTACATAGAACATCACAGGCAGTGCAACATGGCTCTTTATAATAATTAATTAAGCACCAAGAGGGAATGTCTGTCAGGGTAAGCCTCAACAAGAAACTAAAATTCATTTTGCAGATTGCAGCCATGCCAATAACTATACCTGGTAGAAAAATGGCTTCTGACCGTTCTCCCATAAGGTCTTCATTTTAAATTTTAGCCCTCAGTGAGATCAAGCAGCTGACAAGTCGGAGTGAATGAACCAGTGCCCTGGGAGCCAGGAGTAGGTCCAAGCTTCAAATAAGCTAGTGGTACATGGATTTAGCCTGAAATTCTGTATTTACATCAATGCACCCTTACATTTGCCATCACACAAACAGGATAAAATTACTTGAGTGCTTATGAAGAAGGAGCTTTTTATGATGGCAGACAAGCAAAATCCATCCTTTACAAACTGTTCCATTTGTGATGATCACTTTAGAGCCTTCAGCATTTGAAATTGCAGATAACACTGTATGGAAAGCTGGCACGAAATCACTGCTCTGTGTAGTACGTTCGTTTTAAAATATTGTTAAAAGCCTAAAATTCATTTCTATTGCAGGACAATGTTCTGGAGTCTGGGCTGCATTTGGGGTTGTTGTTCAAGCTGACAGTAAGCCAGCAGAGGCCTGGAAGTCCACATGCATTAACACGGAGAAAGCATTTGTACAGGCATTGCAAACCAAAGCTGCAGTTTGTTTCTGGTTACTTTTGAAGCTTGGGGAGGGTGTGAGGCTATGGACCTGATGAGACAAGCCCATTTTCAAGAGCAAGTGTTGTCCCTGACCCTGTTAAGCATTTTTGTGTGCCTGTCAGGGGACCTCCAGGACTTTGCCACTAGCAACACTGCCAGTAATCAAGTTCCCTGTCTCCTTTCAGTGACTGTTTTCCTTTGGTCACCAGCACAGACCCCTGTGCACTGCAACAGCTTTGCTGTCACCTTGGGGTGGGAGGCTGTCTCGAGGTGGGTCATGATTTCAGAAGCACACACTTGTGCTTTGTCACGATGACTTCACCTCTGCTCTGACCAGTTATTTTCCATCCAGAGCATTCCAACGGCAGTGCCAAGAGCCTTATGCACACACTCACCCAGCTTCACACCTTTAAAAAGCAAGGGGGGAACCATTGCAAATTGCCATTTTCACACAAGGGTCCTTCTGCCCACCTGTGCCTGCCTGCAGAGAGGGTGAAGGCTCTTGGAGCCTTGGGGTGAGTGGGCAGTGCCGCCGACATGGCACTGGCTGGCACAAGAGAATTCCTCACGATTCCAGGCTGGGGGCTCAGACGCACAGCAAGCCTGTGCCCAGCTCCACACAACCTTCTCTTTTCTCAGGTGACTGGGGCTTTCCATAGATGGACACCAGTGTCGGTTTTTGTACCTGAGACTAAAGCTACCACTGGTCGATCATCCATGAGTGGGCTGAAGTGCTGGTAGAGAGCAAGCAGATCTCTGCCAGAGCTCCGCGGTGTGTTCCACTCCCCGTGCCCATTATTCATGATGCTCTTGCTACGGGCCCTCATTTTACATAAACGGAAGTCACAAGAGAACTGTTACAAGGAGCAACCAGGAAAAGCACAGGGAAACGGTGTCTTGTCAGTTGGCATTAAAAACACGGTTCAGTGTTACATTTTCTGATCGTGAAGCCTCTTGGGAGTCAAAATATGCAACACATTTTCTCTGAAGAGTAAGAAGCTGAAACCTAAACTCTTGTAGAGGGACTACAGAATCAATTTCTTCACGTCATGTGCACAACTCCATTCTAATTCCCCACATATGAAAAATACATAACTTCTTAGCTCCAAATTCCTCTCCTTACAGTTCCTTTTAGCTCCCATTTAAAATCTACTAAATTCTCTCTTGGCTATCATGTAAGCTATTGTTCTGCACCTGCTCAGGGATGACAGACTTGAGAATTTAAGATCTGTCGTGCCAGGAGGAGATCTTACCTTCTCTGAAGACAGAAACATGCACATTACTAGTATCAACTAAGAAATACAGCAAGCAGACTTGGAGCAACTGAAATAATTGATTCCCTTCCCCTTCTCAACAGAAAAGATAAGAGCCATATAAAAGTACCTGTTTTTCTATCTCACAGCATTTGTAGCAAACACATTGGACAGTATTTCAGTATTTTCCTGTTGCAGAAATAAGCTTTAGGCACAGAATCCATGACATGTAAATTAAGATATACTTCACAAGACATATCTTAGTTGTGAAAGTAGGTCATGCATTTAAGGCTTTTCCAGACTCTCGATGTAAATATTCTGAAAATATTTTTGTGTGTATAGAATAGTATTTTAATTATTTATCAGACTTCATTCTCTAAGAACACTAAAGGAACAGATATTTCTAAGAGTCCTCATAGGGTAATAAGTACACCTTTGCAACCTTTTACAATTTATGTAGAGCACATTTTGTTCCTAATGGAACTGCATGCTTGAAGCACGCCTCAAAAAAAGTTGATAGAGTAGAAAAAGTTATTGTGTGAAGATCCCAGACTGCACAGATAGGGAGCCTGACTAAACAATACCATGGGATTTTCAAACATTTAGTACCTTGTAATATTTTGGGACTCTTGGAATCCCCTCAAGACTGGTGTTAGCTATTTTCACTTGCCTATGAGCACATTATTCCATGAGAAAAGTTAAAGAGGGAAAAAAAAAAAAAAAGAGAAGAATGTTAGAAAGCAAGAGAGTGTATGTGTTTGTGATGTGAATTGAGTTTCCAGGCCAGAACTTTTATCAGGAGAATAAAAAAAACCAGAGGCAATTTAAGCCAGCACCACTATCGATTTATCCACTAGGTGTCACAAAATAATCATGCAAGCAGACCAAAAGCAATTATATGTAAAATGTGTCAGTGTACTACATCAATGAAGTGCTGCTTTGAAACGAAATCTGTGATAAGAGCAGATGCAGGAAAATGTCATGGATCTCATGAATATGCATGAACTGCCAGGAGTGTATGGGAACCTGAGCCATGACACACAAAAGCCGTTGCTAACCATGGTGTATGTCATGTAATGGATTCACATACAAGCATTTAAGTGTTCCATTAAAAAAAAAAAAGTCTTCCCAAATCCTAAAAGCAGTATTACCAGTCCTCAGAACTGCAAGGTTTATGTTTCTTGCTTTTTCATGTTCCAGCTACTGGATAAATGTATTGTATCAGATTCTCTACAAATACGTAAAAATCCCTCATGGCTACAGAGAAAAAAAAATGCCAAGAAAACAAGTGCTGAAGGCTAAAACATATGAGGAAGAAAAACATAAATATTTTATTAATATTAGTATAAAATCACCACAAATGCCAAACACTGGAATTGGCAATAACATGTGACAGACACTCCTTAGATCCAGACTGTTCTTTTGGAAGGGCAGGGTAGAAAATTACAAATGGTTCTGTAGCCATTATTTTCCAGAAATTAACCTCTACTGTATAGGCAGTATTTTTGTTCTTAAATATTCGTGGACCATTTTAAATTTGCAATTACTCATACACCTGCACTCAACCAAAACACCGAGTCCATGAAAGGATTAAGGCTGGGCTGTTGAAACAGGCACCTTGGTTTCCAAAATGGTTCTTTAATAACAGCAACTTTTCCTCAGAGTTGCATAAAATTTTTATGGGCCAAGTAGACCCCAGTGTGAATTTATCATTATCTGTACTCACACATAATCCAGACAATTAAAAATGCTGCAATCACCAGCATAAACAACATTATGAAGTAGAACAGGCTGGTTAGATAAGAAGAGGAAACGTATCCTGGACATTATTTATCATCCAAACATAACAGTACCAGGGCTCTACATGCTCTGCTGCCAAGTGCCATTGCATAAAGCCAGCCTAAGCAATGTCAAACCCCCTTCCCCCTTGTGAGAATGCAGTAAAGGAATATTTGCCCTACCAGAGCACTGTATGTTTATACTGCAGTTTCTATGTTTTATCCTGGCAGTAAAAACCAGGCTTTTTCAGGGTGTAAGCAAGCTCATATGATAAAGTTCAGGTTTTTTACACAGTCTTTCTCTGTAAGGTGAGCTGTCTAAATGTCAGAGCTGGCCAACACTTTCCAAAGCTTGGAAATACTTTCTTATTGGTGATCATGGGGAAGCTTTTCTTCCGTGTAATTTTCCCTCTTTTTTTGTCAGCAACTCAGTTAAATACTTGTGCTTCCAGGAGCAAAGCTGAGAGAAATACCTTTTGTTTGTTTGTTTCCAACACTAGCATAACTTAATGTGTATATGCTAAAGGAGTCTGATGTTGTGAAATACACTTTCAGACTATTCTCTGAAGTTCTCCCCACATTAAAACTATTATCTGATTTTAAAGAACTCTCTAGTCATACCCATTCAAGCTGCCAGAATTCAGAACCTTCTGAAGTCAGTAAGAATTTTGTTATCAGGTAGCAAAGCTGTGATTTCCCTTTAGGCAGAGCCATACAGAAAAATGCTGAGGTAACTATTCATTACATAGACCCCTGACTCTGATGCCAGAAGGTGAATAAACAGAGGTACAGTATTATTAATTCCACTTAAGGAACTTAAGTTGCTCCTTTTTGCTCTTTCAGTGGTCCAAATCAGCAATATTTTTTTAGCCCTTATTGTGAAAGAATCATAGAACAACAGAATAACGGAGGTTGGAAGAGGCCCCCTGAAAGCATCCAGTCCAACTCCTGCTCAAAGCAGGTCTAATTCATCAGCTTGCTGGGGCACACACACACCCAATTGAATCTTGGACACCTCTAAGGTTGGAGAACCTCTCTGGGCACCTGCTCCAGCCTTTGGCCACTCTTTGGTTAAAACATTTTCCTTGTATCTGACTGGAATGTCCTTTGTTCCAGCTTGTGGCTGTCAGCCCGAGCAGAGCTGGGCTCCAGGCTGTCAGCCTGTGACCAGGCAGCTGCTGGCAGCACTGCAGGGCTCCCCTCAGCTGTGCCCTTCCCTGCCTGGGCAGAGCCAGCTCTCCCAGCTTCTCTGGGAGCCTGGTGGCACTGCCTGGGTCAGGGCAAGTGAGGCCTCTCAGTGCTGGTGTCTCTCTTGCACAAAGGTGCTCTCCCAAACTGGACACATCTTTGATCAGAGGGATGGAGCAGCTCTGCTCTGGAGAAGGGCTGAGAGAATTGGGATTGCCCAGCCTGGAGAAGAGAAGATTTGGGGTAACCTAATTGTCACCCCAATAGGAAGGGAGCCCACAGGAAAGACACGGAAAGACTACTCGTAATGGCCTGGAGTGACAGGACAAGGGGGAATGGCTTGAAACTGACAGAGGGCAGGGTTAGATGGGATATTTGCAAGAAATTCTTCCCAGTGAGGGTGGTCAGACCCTGGCACAGGTTTCCCAGAGAAGCTGTGGCTGCCCCATCCCTGCAAGTGCCCAAGGCCAGGTTGGATGGGGCTCTGAGCTTTACATCTCATCTCATTCCAACCCCTTCCATGGGCAGGGACACCTTCTACCTAACCCTCCCAACTCAAGCTGTTCAGTGATTCCAAGGCAGTCTCTCCAGTGCTGTGGAGAGGGAGGATCACTGCTCTGAGCCATGTCTAGGTCATGCAGTCCTGGATGCAGTTGGAACATGGCTGGGGTGAGTCAACCTGTGCATCAGGACCCCCAGATCCTCTTCTGCAGAGCTGCTTCCTACACAGCTGCCCCCAGCCTGTTTCATTACGATCTTGCTGATGACAGTATTTACACCATTTCTCAAATTATCAATATTAAAAGGTTTTATCTGTGTATTTTTTTTTTAATTTCACCTATCCTAGGCCTCACTTGGCCTTGAAGTGCCAGCTTAGGAATGTGAATGTACAGCAAATGTGCTTCCCATTAGCTCTTAATGCCATAAATCTAAAATCCTTGATACTACTGTTAGAGCAGTGCTTCCACTCAAATCTTAAAAGAAGCTTTAGACAGGATAGTAAGACTCAGCAGCCACACAAGACACTTACTGCTGTGTAGGACAGGCTTGCAAATGCTCGTGGATCAGAGGTGCTGCCCTTGTGCATCACTCTTTCACTTACAGTGGAATAATTTTAAATTACATTAAGAACTACTATTATACATTCTATTATCATTTACTTTTTCATACCCTCTGCCACTAGAAATATGCTTGAAGATATCCCATCCAGCCCCAAGTGCACCCTTCTGGGAAAGTTTCCATTTAGATGAGAACATTTATGCTCATAACTACATGATTTTTTTTTAAGCTTAATTCAATATGAATAACTGGTTCAACTTGCTGTCTGCTCATGAGTGAGCAGTTGGAAAGAACTGGTTAATCATTGTTTGCCATCTGCTTTGGAGAATCAGCACTGTACAGAACCTTTTCTGCAGCAAATAAAACCACAATGCACAAAGAGCACTAAAGGAAAATCCTGTTTTCAGCTATGGGGTGTTTCTTAGCACTCGCCATCAGATTTCTTGGCCAAAGATGAAGGCAACCCCTTTCAGGTATTCATTGTTCTCTCAGAAAGGCTCCAAATTGTCTAATCTCTCCAGTCTGTTTTATTAAAACCAACTCTAAGTTCTTCTGAACAGACAAGCCAGGATTTAAAAAGCTATATTGAGTCAAAAAGCGCATTTGCCTCATCATAGAAAAACATCAACATGAAAAAATAAAACTGGTTGACTATCTATGCTGCTTTCTTGGCTCTTCTTCCCCATCTGGTGCAAATGACAAATGCTGTGTCATACTTGGAGAGGGAACAAAATTTCCATTTATAGATTTTGGAATCCAGGAGTTCCTAAAAAAAAATCATTTGCTTCAAAATGAGGAAAAATATACGTGAATGATGTAAAAATGTTCCACTTAAACACAGAAAAATTGCTGGGAAAAGGCACTTCCTAAACAGAGGTTTTCTTAAAATACATATTCCTAACAAATGGCAAAAAATATCAGAAGAAATGCTGAGCATGAGAATATCAGTACTGCTAGGGTCACTCTGCTGTCAGAAATCTAACACTAGGGGCCATAATTCAGGTTATCTTTTTCAAGATTGATTAAAGTTCAGTTTAGAAACATCAACAGGAAACTCAGGCTCAAATGTTCTTAATATTGAGAGGGCCAAAGACTGCAGTCCTTCAGCAGAAAATCAAAAATATGTTCCTCTAGGCTTTGCAAATACTGAGCTCTCAGTGTATTCAGTCATCCAAAAAACCCGTCAGTGAAAAATATTTTTCCTTTAAAAAACTTCTTAAAACAAACAATGGGACATGGTGCCTCTGCCTTCTTGCTCCAGCCATAAATTTCAGTCATCCTCCTTTTCTTTGCAGATCTCCTGGGGTATTGAACCATGGAATCCCAGAATGATTTGGCTTGGAAGGGACCTCAAAGATCATTCAGTTCCTGCCATGGGCAGGGACACCTTCCACTATCCCAGGTCACTTCAAGCTCTGTCCAACCTGGCCTTGGGCACTTGCAGGGGTGGAACAGCCACAGCTTCTCTGGGCAACCTGTGCCAGAGCCTGACCAACCTCACAGGGAAGAATTTCTTCCTAATATCCAATCTAAACCTACTCTCTGTCAGTGTGAAGCCATTCCCCATTGTCCTGTCACTCCAGGCCCATATCCAAAGTCCCTGTCCAGGTCTCTTGGAGACCCTCTGGCACTGGAAGGGGCTCTAAGGTCACCCCAGAGCCTTCTCTTCAGGTTGTTTTATCTAATGACTGGGGAAACCTCCTGTTGCAGATTCCTGAGACTTGACAGTTGTTTGCTATTTGAGATAACTGGTACCAACAGAGTTCTTAAAAAGAGATCATCCAGTAAGCCTTTGGAGACTTTAGGGTTCCAGGCCCAGTATGGCCTAATGAGAACAACAGGACTCTGACAGTCCTATTGGGATTTTCCCTCTGTTACAGCTGGCAGTAAGAGAAAGAAAGATTTAATTAGCACAGAAGAGCTGCATTGCCTTCCAAGTACTCAGAAAAAAAATTTTTTGGAAAAGAAAGCAAGCAAGGTGGGAGAGAGGAAGGTCCTTTGGGTATGCAGAAATTTGAGTGAGCTGGATAAATTGACCAACTGGATCACGTATTCCTTTCATGATCTTGAGCAAATATTTAGGGGAAGTTTTCAGAAAAATAAGCTCAGTTCTTTTGGCATCTTTAGATGCTAAAATAACTCATCAGACTTTTCAAAGGCAAACTGCAACTTGGGTCCCTGAAAATGTTACAAGCTGACCCACACTTAACGCTTTTAAAGATCTACCCCTATCTGTTGAGGTTATACACCTTAAAGTATTCACTGCTGTGCTTCACTTCCACACCTGCAAAACACTCTGTTCCTCCTCTATATGCTGAGGAGAGCAAGTGGAGTAATGTCCATGAACCAGCTTTGAGAATCTTTAGTGCTGAGATCATTTAAATACCTGGACTGACACAGGGCACCTGTTTCACAGCGACCATCTCCTACTTCTGGCATTGACAAGAAGGGAACTGTGACTCTACAAACCCCAAAGTCATGATCACAAGATGACACAGATGCCAGGGTAAGGTTGCTCTAAACTCAGTGAGGAGTTTGACCTTCAATTATGGGAATGAAGAGGGCACTTTTCACTTCTCTTTACAGGGACAAGAGCCCCTTTCTAGCATGTGTCTGGATTGAGTTGAACTGTTGGCTGTGAAGGCTTTTAGACAGTACCTCATTATAAAGCAGAGGTGTTTAGATCAAGACCTGACTTTCCTTTCTAGATTGAGCAATGTTCTTTAACAGCCACAGGATACTTAACCAAGCAATTCAGATGCTGGTTTTGAGAGACGAAACCTATGTCAATACAGACATCTAGTATATCTTCAGAGTCTGAAATGTGTCTTAAAATACCCTGTATTTACCATAAAGGTCTCTAACTTGCTTAAAATTTAACTAAAACATTGGACTTGGATGCAGTAGGATTGATGGGCCCACTCAAGACCAAACTCGTGGCATTCCAGATCACCCTTGTAGCATTCCCTCAGAAGGAACGCATGTGTTTCTTGAACTTATTATTCCAGAATAATTTGCTTCTCATTAAGGTGAGATTAGTACAGGTGAAGACATGAAATACCTGCAAAAGTTCTCTCTTTGATCAATCAGCTAGATCCAGCAGAAGTCAAAGGTCAAAGGCCTTGCCAACAGGAATTTCCCACAACTGATTCCACATTCTGCAGCTGTCTCTTCTGAGAAAGACCTGTCAGGAAGACATACCAGTAATTTTTTTCTGCAGGCATGAAAGAGCAGAGGGAAAGCAGATCAATAATGCTAGAGTATCACCCTTAAGCTGGGCAGGAATCAGTGTCATCCTTAAGCTGGGCACAGTAAAACATCTCATGCGGGTAAGCACTTTCAGCCTTTATCTACGTCAAGACACAGCTATATAGGGCTGCATTCCTGTAGACACAAGCCAAGACAGACATAACAACTCTGATTTTTCCCTATGGATGTCTCCACAAGAACGTCTTTGGCTGAGGATCATGTATTTTTTATATCTATAGTTTCCATAAAAATCAACAGCCTTTTTCTAGTATTCAACTCATTATCGACACTCCCCACTTTGCCATATCAACATTTTATTTGAAGTATCAGTCATAGCATCCCATCAAAATTTAATAGCCACTTTCTATAATTGAAGCATATTAACTCTTGGTTTCACCTATTCTAATGTTTATCTTTCTCCTTCTTTTAAAATTCTAATGATATTAAAAATACAACACCTTTCTACACCATGACTCAGAGTTGCATAATATTTCTTTCTTCAGCTCATGGGAAAGGAAAGAGATACAAGCAAAGACAGAAGAATTCTCTATCCGAGTCTATAGCTTTATACCGAATCCTGAGTGTCAAACCAACAGGGCTTTTAAGAAAAATGTCAACAACTGTAACAGTTACATAAGACATAGTTAGAAAAATACTTTGCAAGGAAAAATGACAGTTTCTGTCACTTGAGAAGATGATTTATATTTCAGCTTTAGAATGCAAGCATGTGACCTGACATTTACTAAAGAAATCAGAGATGTTGAGCAAGATTACAAAAGGCAAAGCACTGATTGCCCTCTACCAGCAGCTCCTCTCTGTACTACAGAAAGACCTGCATAGTCTTCCTCTCAACATTATGCAAAATAAAAAAAAAAAATAGAAAGGGAGGTCACAACAACAGCTCTCCCTGTTGTCACTTTGTGCTGACTTGCTCCAGTTACGAAGGCCATCTGGTGCTGTTTGTGCTGCCTCTGTGCCTCACGTTGTTCTTTATGGACGAGGAGGATTCACAGGTCACATCAGCTGTGTTTTAAGTTTCTTTGCAAGAGAATTTGATGGTTGAAACTGTGCACAAAGAGTGTACAGCTGTTGATAACAGGACATGGTGAAAAGGATACCAGATGCAGGGGTGTCCAAATAGGAAGGATGGCAGGTTAGGTGAGCTGGGCTTCCTTACTGGTTCCATTATACACTTCCTGTAGGATTTAAGTGGTTACATAACCCCTTTGGGGCTCAGTTTTATCACTTGTTAAATGGAGATCATAATTCTCTATCTCACAGTGATACTGTGAGGCGTATTCATTAATGGGTTCAACTCAATGCTGGGCAGATGGTCAATACAAATTTTATGCATCGCTGAAGTAACATTTAACCTCAGGACTTAAGTGGCACATAGCCTCGTGCTGGTCTCTGAGCAGTCACTGGATAAATATTAAGCATTCACTTTACTGAAAATATTTGAGAGGCAGGGGTTGTTAGTAGTGCTGATTTTGCATCTCTTCAGCTACAAATTTTCAGGATGACAAATGTGAAAGGACACATTCCTTAAACGCAGTGCCAAACAGGTACTAAGTGCATCTCCTTGTGACGGTAATAAATGAGGAAGAGAAAATGGTAACACTGCTGAACCAAGCAGACAGTGATTTAAATGAGTCCATGAAACAAGCACTTAAAAGTCTCAAGAATGACCGTTGGCAGCACCTGGAGGGATTCAGTTCAGTGTTGGGAGAAGGGTTGTTTTTACTGGCCTCAGCCAAAAAACCAATTCATTGAATGTGATTGCCATTTACCTGCAGAAACACGGCTACAACTCAGCATAGTAATGAGTTAAAAGGTGCGTCTCAAAGATATTTATAACCATATAAATATTTGCTTTGCTTACTGTGGCAATCACACAGAAGAAAAAAGTTCTTTTCCAAACATCTTTTTCAAGGTTTCTGAGGACTATTTTTAAACTTTATTGCCACAAGTAATGTACCATGAAGACCTAAGCACCAGCATGAAATGAATCTCCAGTGTGATTGCTATGCATACCTTGTAATTTCCTCTGCAGAGATGACCAATCTTCACTTCTTTCGTTTCTAACTTGGTTCCCCAGTAAGTCATTCTTTCTGTTTCTAAAGAGAGAGAAAGAAAAAAAAAATCCTTATGACAGAAAAAGTGAAGAAAAGAAATACAGATATTAAATACAGCCTTCCAAAGTCTTTTCTGCAGATGAGGAACGTGTTTCAGAAGAAGGCCAATGTCCCACTGCAAACTTATTTTGGAAGCCTTAATTGAGGGTAAGTAGGGCACGAATGGCACTTGGTAGAGGGATGACTTTACCCTCAGGGAAGCACCATGACGAGATTCCTGAGACCAGTCAATTTAACAGCTGCAAACCTTGAAAGCTTTGAGTAAAAAAGTCTCCTCTACTTTCACAGCCAAGTGAGTTTAAAGAAAAGTTACCAGATAAATATATTTCAACCTTTACCCAGTAATACAATCCTTGTTTTCAGACCTTTAAAATTACTATACCAATCACTAGTAGAAAGATTAATTGTGGTCAGATTAATTGACCAATCATGGACATCAATACATCAGGTATAAATCACTCCTAAAATGTAGTATTAAGCAGTTTAGTCCCAGTAGCCAGGGACACTAACATTTTTGACAACGCATTTGTGTCAGTAATATCTTTACATATGCTTTGTAATCACAGTCGAATACAGAAACCACTATCTCATATAAAAATACACGCACTATGGTGAAAAAACAATTCCTAGTTTCTTGCATTGTGATGGTGATAGAACTACAGGGGACACAGAAAAAAACAAACCTCTGTCATGTCCCCACTATGAGAAGGGGAGAGGAGCTGAGCTACACGGATCCCCTCTGTGTGGATTAGGGTGAGATTACACTCAAAGTCCATAATAACACTCAAAGTCCATAATAAGCAACTCTGATGGCACAGATATTATAAAAATGGTGACCCTGGCACAACTATATCCACATAAGCTATACAGAAACACCAAATTTAGTGGAACAAGTATTCAGTAAACATTAGCCCTCTCAACAATCATATCCACTAAAACTGTGCAGGAATGCCACCTGTAATGGAACAAACATTCAGCAAATGGCAACCCTCTCACAAGTGAGACTGACCCTGAAATGGGTTCAAGGGCATGGTGCTGATAACACCAAGGTTGTGTGTTCCATGCCTGTCCCACCTCTGGAACTGTCCCTGGGTGCTGTCTGAACTCACAGTGCAATTACCTGGGCCTCATCCCTTGCACACTCCACATAAATTACTCTGGGTCATTCCAAAGAAGTGATGCTGTGATTGTTCTCTCTCCCATCATATGCTAAATCTATTCACTTCTTACTGCTTCTACATTTTTTCAGCTAATTCTGTTGCTGTTTCATGAAGAAAGGTTACTTTTCACCACAGCATGTTCAAAATTTGTATACATGTAACAGTCCATTCCAAGTCAATCTTCTTGGAAAACTGCTTTCCCCCCGAAAAAGACATCTCCCTTTTTGGCATTTCTCAGTCTTTGATCATCATAAGATCCACGTTCTTCACTACTCCTTTTGAATGTTACCTCCCAACAGGAGAAAAAATACTGCCTCTGTTTACAGAGCAGAAAGGCAGAGACAGGGAGAGGATAGAGGTCACTTTTCCTGTCTCACCTAAGGTGACTGGATTGTAGAGTCTCCAGATACAGACACGGTCCTTCAGAGAGAAACCTGCAGTACATCTCTAACATCCATACCCTGAGCCAACCCCTTAGGAGCCTCTCTTTTCTCTCTCCATAGCAGCAGCTTAGGAATAACAATTACCTACACATGCACCTAAATTAGATCTAAATGCAAGTGAATATTCTCTTCACTGCCAACTCTGAGAGCAAAGTCCTATAAAGACTTAAGCATCCTAAAAATCAGGATTGGATTACCCACTGTGAGATGATACCTGGCCTTGGAATGAAAGGCAGTAAGGCATCAGAGCTCCCCACACAATTTACAAGGAGAGGTAATGGTCTGGTTTATCTTTCTCAAAGCCACTGCTTTGTTTTGCTTTACTGGTCAGAGACCACCTCCTCTTCCTCAGCTCTGTAGGTGATGTAATGCTTTGCTCTCCATTTAACTCACTCTGAAATGTGCCAGTACATCTGTGTACCATTCTGAACAGCTGGAATAATTTATTTTAAATTGTCACTCAGTTTATTAATAAAGAAGAAAAATGCATGTGTATATTTTTCCTTAAAACAGAATACAGGTAGCGTACACTGTACTACACGAAAAGAATCTTTAGCCTCAGTCAGACATCTGGCCAGTGAGAACCTACAGGCAGAAAGAAGTCCAGACACAAGACGAGATAGAAATGGTACAGATAAAGAAACTCTTCAAACTTGACAGCTTTAAGGCTGTATAAAGAGTATGTGTTGATACAGTGCCACATTGAGATTTTATAGACATGGTTTTCAGACTATTCCATTATTACAGTAGGCTACAATCCTGCAGATGTTTAGACATGAAGGACTTTATTCAGTCATGTCAGTGTTTTCATGACTGGCTCTTATTAAATTTCTTCTCCAGAGAGTTAATAAGAAAGCCCTCTCTCTTAGACTGGCTACAGAAGAGCAACAGTTGCCAGATATATTTCTGTTGAAACACGAGAATGCACAACAAGAAACATCACATTAAACTTTCATCCTGAAATGCACAATGCCTGCACTGCAGGGCCTTCAAGGGCTTACTGAAATATGGAACTCAAAGATATGTTTATGCATTAGTCTGAATGGGGACGTTACTGAACATCAGGGATATTGTTCCCAAACAACAAGCATGATCTTCTTTAGCAAGAACTATATTTTAACGTTGTGAGTAAAAGCAGAAAGAGGTGAATAGCAGGAACATGTTAACTATGGTCTTTGAGGCGGCCAACTTTGCTTCCTAGCAAACCCCAGCCCTCCTGTATGCAAAGTGTAACTCTTCTTATAGTTGGATTATTAGAAAGATACAGCACTTCCTTAGGGCTGCAGCTTTACTAAAACACTTTAGTGCAAAATGCAAATTTTTGTGATGCGATGCCACTTCAGCTAACAACAGAAAATAACTTCTACAATCCAAGTCCTCAAAACACAGAATCACATAATATGCTGAGTTGGAAGGGACCCACAAGGATCATCAAGTCCAACACCTACAAAAACTAAGGAAAGGGGGTTTATGCTGAAATAACAAGAACAACACAGGCAAATCAAATCCATTATTGAAAGAAGCAGGTTACTAAAGTTACTAAGAGTAGGTTAGTCATTAATTGCATTTGAACACTCTTGCATTTATTGTCACTTATTGAAGATGAATGCCCTTACAAATAAATTATTTGCATAAGGCTGGAACCCATGGGCTTAGTCCCAGACTTGTCCGGTGTTTGTGCTGTGCTGACCCTATGCTCAATATGTGATTGTGGATCCAACCATACAAATCCAGGCTTTTGCCTAAAAATTCTCTAACCTGTTGCACCTAAAGTCCAGGGGGATTTTCCACATGCAATGACTGAATTCATCAACCACAACACTTCTGCCTATTTATTCCATATACCTAGCACTTGTACATTTTCCATAAGCACAGACTACTAATCACTGCTGGAAACAACACAGTAGGCCAGACAGACCCTTCTCTGGCCCAAAATTCTTACACTCTTAGGATTTTTAACTGAAGAGACTATTTCTCTCAAAGTTTTGTTTAACATACATGCATATTGCAACTGCCACATGCTTCTCAAGCTACAATTCACAATCAAATGCTGCAACACGGTATGGGCAGGATGAACCTCACTGCAGACAGAGAAGTGTTGAAACTCAGGAAGAGCTAATGGAGTTCCTTCAGAGTCTCTGATTCACTGCAGCTCATTGCCACTAGAACTGCAGCCTCCTCTTGGCCATCAATACCTGGTGCTAGGATTCACACCTTACTGGAAATTTCCATGGAAAACTTTTAGACACAAAACCAAAATGCAGACATTATCAACGAGGCCTTGTTGAGAAGCATTATGAAAACTGTGAATGCAACAGCAGATGTGCCTGCTTGCAGATATTTCAGTCCACTCACAGTGTTACAGGAGCCACACAACTACTGGGAGGGTGTTCCCTGGAAACCACCTGTGTGCAGGTAAGAGCACCTGAGGCTCCTCAGGACCTGCTTGGGGGAACAGTATACTTCCCTTAAGAGCTTACTGCCCTTTTACACAAAATATGACATGGGTTAGAAGAAGTACTGGCAGGCAGTTCCCAATGTTTTTGTCAGGAAAACCAAGTGAGGTGGCCAGAAAATAAATGCCTTACTGGATATGTGAAGTTTTGCCTCTCAGCTGAATCAGCAGTGCTGTCTGATAATGGTTCTGATCCTTCTTTAACAAGGAAGATGTATAACTCTTGACATAAACTATATTGTAGAACGTGCTGAACATATATTTCATCAAAGGGGAAAAGTTTATCTTAAGAGTCATTTTGCTGCCGAATGATTTATTAGAACTCAGAGCCAAAAAAGCTAAAAGCCCTAAGGAAGTGCTGTATCTTTCTAATAATCCAACTTTAAGAAGAGTTACACTTTGCATACAGGAGGGCTGGGGTTTGCTAGGAAGCAGAGTCTTGCAAAACAAATAAAGATTTCCTACACATATGTCTCTGCATCAATACCTGAAAAAGGAGCAGGCGTTAAGAAATGCACACTTAAAGCCATGACTAATGAGGATACTTCTGTACCACAAAGTCTGGATTAGCCAGTGAATCTTTCAGACAACCTAAGTTGAAAAATAGCATTTGGCAAGGTCCACTGACATCTGCCACCACTTTCTTTAGCCTGCTGCATTCCCCGAAGGTACCGCCTGCGAGCTGCCCTGCAGTACCACAGCACAGCAACTGCAGACAGCAGGGAATGCAGACAGACATGCAAAGTGTTTAAAATAGGAAACACAGGCTCTGTGCTGGGGGCTGGTACAACAGGTGTATATATATATATATATATATATATATATATGGGGAGCTCATATTAATGAGGCTTCTGTTACACACGTTCGGGGCAGCCCAGCAGCCTTTTCAGAAGGAGATGGGTATTTTGGTTAAAGTCAGACAGAGTAACCTCGTAGTAACCTCTAGTCTGGCTCACAGCCATGGGGAGGACTCTGAAGGACTGTCCCTTGGTGCTGCATTGATTAGATTTCTTCCCATAATACACCCAGTGTTTTTGCTCAGTAAACCTTACTAACAACTGAATCAAGAATAAAGACCGAGAGGGGAAATAAAAGCTGATCTCCATGTGAAAATGGGCCATAAAATTAACAAGGTTCTCAGCATCAAGTAATTCTGTCTGTTCTATTGTGGCCAGAAAGTCAGAGCCTGTAAAATACATATGCAAGCAAGTACAAGAAGAAAGTAACTCCCACCCATCCAGCCAGCCAAACCCAAGATCATTCCCCCCAAAAAACCCACAAAACCCCCCCAATATCTGAAACAAATAAAACCCCCCCCCAAACCCAAAACAACCCCAAATAAACACCTCCCCAAAATTATACAGCAAGTCAAATATTTAAATATATAACACCTAAGAAATCTAAAAGCTTAACTTTTCCCCCTACGTTTAACTATTCCCATGTATGTTAATTTTTTTCCTTGTATTTCCATATATTATACATGCAAAAATTTGGCATATCAGTTCTGCTGGCAAACACACATTTCCCCCAATCTTTTATCATGCTGTGGAAGCGCTAATATACAATTCTCCTAATTTCTATGTCTTGCAGCATCAACCATGCATAGAAAGCACCTTCACAAAAGCAAACAAAAAAAGCCACAGACTCTTAAAAATGTGGATGATAAGCTGGGACATACCAAGTCTACAAGGTAGTAATTTTTCCTCTAAGAATATATAGGGGTATGATAATCCCAGAACACTTTCTAATCTAGATAATGGATACAAAGAGTGCCCGGTTGTGTTCACCAATATTTTTTGCTAAAAGGAAACCAAACCCCAAATCACTGTCATTGGAAAGACAACCGTAACACTGAACATTCCAAATGAACAGCCCATTCCCTTAAGAAAGGAACACCATTTTCTATCAATAATGAATCATCTAGGCTCTGAATAACAATCACAGCATTCGTGTATTTGATAATTCATCTAAGAAAAATTATGATCTTTCTGACATAAACATAACCTACTACCAAGTATTAGAATTGAAAGGAGGGACAGGATTGTCATGACTTCAGCTATCCACACTGCATGGTAACCAATGAAGTAAGCAGACTAAGAATTTTGCAACATCTAGAGTAAGATGGAAACATAATACATAGGGCTGCTTTAATAAGGCACGTGGGAATACACAAATAACTCTTTTCTATCTTCTCTAATAACACATGCTCTCAGGAAGGGCTGTCCCCCAAAAGGATCAATCTAGGTATGAAGATAAGTGTGATGTGCAACATAATTTTTAAAGGTCTATAGCAGTAGCAGGATACCAGACTAAATCTTAAGTAGATCCATTCATGTTATCACAACTGCGATCTAAAAAATTAGAAGCAAAAAGCTACTTCTTGATACATGAACACAGGTGTCTAATATCAAAGGAAAACAATGGAAAGGACCTTTAAATACTGTCATTTGTTTGAGGTTTTCTCCCTTAGATCTTTTAAATGAATGTCTCAGGTAAAGTAACTTCAAGAAGCAATAATCAGACACAAAATAGCCAAGTAAAAAGTCAGCACCACAGGAAGCCTAACACAGCTGATGTTGAATGTTGGCAAGCCTTTTTGCTTCTGGAAACATGGGCACTGCAAGTGTTACAATTTTGTTTAAAAAGCTGCTAGGACAACTTCTGAACCTTTGCTGTTAACTGTGGTAAAGGAAAGAAAGCTGTCATTCATCTGGCACTAGCTTGTATTCCTACTGCCTTAGGGGTATCCAAATACTGGGATGTTTCTGAACTACTTGCAAAAACTTGCAACTTATGTGCAGAGAAGAAAGGCCTCCCTCCAAAATAATAATAATAAAAATCAATTAGAAAAAAGAATCTCAAGAACTTGACGAAAAAATATGAGATTTTTCATGGAGGCTCTTAATGTGCTTTGGAGCTTAAAACAATTGTCTTGTGTTTATGCATATATATGGTATATTTTGCACAAATGGTACTTCAAATATTGAAATACAACTGAAGTTTTTTCAGTGCCACGCCCCTCCTATATCCAACATCTCCTTTTCAGAAAAGGGTCAGAAGAGAATGAGAAGAGAATCAGGTATTTGCTAACTCTCTGCTGTGGCACTCTGTCCTCGGCCACTCAAGCAAGCCATGCATGGAACAGCCGGATGAATTCAGCATGCACTAAACCACAAACCCTATAAGAAGATCTTTCATTTGTGCCATATAAGTACAGTGAACTAAACCCATATATACTTATAAATATATGACATAAAAATGTGCAATAATTTACGAAAGCACGTGTATCAACATCAAAATGAAACACATAATGGGAGGAGACCTAATGGACCAGACAACCACAAAATACAAGCCCTCTTTACTGCTACTTCAAAAAAAAAAATTCCTTTCAGATACTGCCTAAGATATCAAGGCAAATGATTTAAAGAAGTCTTGGCTCAAATATCCTGCTTGCTGGGACGGCTGTCCCTAGGTAGGATGCACTCACATCTGCAAATCACAAATTACTGTATTGCTGCTATGAATGCATAAGGTTAGGAAGGACTATCATAAGTTGCCTCATACTTTCAAGGGAGTTATTTTGAATTATTGGAAAAACACTTATTAATTCCCTAAGGAAGCCAGATTTCAGACACCACATAAAAAAAGCTCTTCTGGAAGAGGAAAGCAAACCTTATTAACTCCTAGTTACACCTTCAGAGAATTGAAGAGAAATCCAGATGTCTTAACTCTGTAACCTACGATCTGTGACCAGATCATCTGTGCTTTTGGCTCCAATTTTACCTCAACTAAACTTGCTTTCATTGAGTTATTTTTTGTTATATAAATACCTATTTGTGGAGGCTACTGTTCAGCTGAAACCAAAAATCTTTCCAAACTTCCCCCTTTATTTATCTTGGGGCAACAAAAATGGTTGAAATTAATTCATAAATTCTTGGCCCAATGTAGTGGTCCTACCAGTTTCATGACTGAAAACACTGGTTCTTGCTGATCCTACGTAAAAAAGCAAAGCCTTTGATCAATACAAGATTGAGGGTTCAGTCTCAGAAAATGAGAGACCCACGAAAAAACTCACTCGTGAGAAAACCCACGTGGAAGTGAAAATAGAGTTGGTGTAAAGGTGTGCTCTCGATGTAGCTGGTTATTTGCTGGAATATGGTGCTGACATTCATTATATTCAAGTTGTGTTAAAAAATCCTCTCAGTTAATATGCTGTTAACATGTCTGAGTTACGTATTTCACGTTTTTATCACCAACAACAGTAACAGGTATATTTGCAGCACACTGGAGGAACTTCAAAGTCATTTATAAGCCCTAATGATAAGGAGGCATTAATCCTTATTTTGCAGATGAGGAACAGATGTACAAGACTCTCTTGTGCTTTTGTGTGAATCACTGCAGCAGAGGCAGAAACCGATCTTGAATTACCTACAGCCTCAATCACCTCTACATGAACAGCTCCCTGAAAAAGCATGGTAGACATGGAACACCTTCCTGAGAAGTAAACAAAAGGGAACAATTTTCATTGTAATCCTCTTAAAAGGCAGTGCACGACTCCCACCTCAAAAGCCAAAACCAAACCCCAAGAATAAAACAGCGTATGGTGTAATTTTAGAGAGAACTTTAGTCAGGTGGGGCAGTTCCTCTGTCCCTCCTTGCTCAGTTCATGACAGCAATCCCTACCTCCTAATCAGTTTTGTTTGGAGGATTTACTCCTTGTTATGTAATTCAAAATACTTCTTGCAGCATTGAGCCTTTACTGTACTTAGATGGGTAAGAAAGAAAGGAAGAATGACTCTACAGAAGGAGTTTCAGATGCTTTATTTTTACTGCCATACACATAGTTTTCTGAGGTGTTTAGGTGTACTAAGGGTGCAATACATTAAAATGATTGACTGATTGCATTTTAAAAATAGAAGTACTGTTCTGATACTGGGATTAACTATTATCATTGAGATATGGCAGAATTTTAAATAGCCTTGAATTTGCACCCTCCTGTGAATGTAAAGTGCCCTTCCCCATCCCCCTTGCCCATGTTACACACACAAACCAGAGCATTTCACAGAGACACAAAATATTGCTCCTCACATGGCCAGTTCTGCATCCCTAGGACAGGAACAACTCCAAAGTGTCCCTTTAATTTCTGTCACACATTTTTAGTTTGCTTTCAGTATATTTGTAGTCTATCCTCCTGCCTTTATTTTCCTGAACAATGTTATGTGTTTGCTCTATGGGAGAAGCTTAATTACTGTTATTTTGAAGGTTCTTATTTTTAAATATCCTATATTTCCTTGATCAAATCTTGGTTATTGAAGGAGCTGCAAATAATACACGGAATAAATTGCTGCGCTGGATTTGGCTGGGGTAGAGTTAAATTTCTTCCCAGTAGCTGGTAGTGGCTGTGTTTTGAATTTGAGCTGGAACAGTGCTGATAGCACAGGGATGTTTTAGTTATTATTTAGTTTAGGAACACACAGAGCCAAGGCCTTTTCTGCTCCTCTCCCACCCCACCTGTGATGGGACTGGGGGGCACAAGGAATTGGGAGGACACACATCCAGGACAGCTGACCCCAACTGGCCACAGGGACATCCTGGACCACAAGGTGTCACTCCAGTAGACACAGCAGGTGGAGAAGGAAGGGAGAGACATTTGGAGTGATGGTTTTTGTTTTCCCAAGTCACTGTGACCTGTGATGGAGCCCGGCTTTCCTGGGATGGCTGAGCACCTGCCTATTCAAGGGAAGTGGGGAATGAATCCGTTGTTCTGCTTGCTTGGGCACACAAAAGCTTGGGCACACACTTTTGCTTTATCTTTTAGTCTTTATCTCATCCCGTGAGTTTTCTCCCTCTCTGTGGCAGGGGAGGGAGCAGGGCTGAGCTGCCACCTGGGGTTAAACCACGACAGGGCTGTAATTTGGTGGCCTGGTACAGTGTAAGCAGGTTCTGACTCAGAGCTGGGTGAGAGGCTGCAGCTACAGCGAGACCCTGCCAGCAGCACGTTCGTGCCAATAGAAAAGAACAGTTGATGGCATCTACCCAAGGTCAGCTCCTCAAATTTGGGAGCCTGTTTTCTTCCAGACACTGTAAAGTCACTTGTTTAAAAGCAGCCAGTCGGCAACAATTAAACGCCTAAACAAAACACGCAGATTTGGTGCTCCTTTTGAAATCTCCCCACGCCATGCTGCTTATTTTCTACTCCTCACAGTCTTAATTATCCAACAATCAGGCTACAAAATGGCGGTGGGAGTGAGGCAGACATTTTGTAACTGTCTCATTGAACAGGACAATGGGAACGTGCTGAGGGAAAGGCAGTGACCCAAGGGACACTCAGCTGTGTGATGGCCCAGCTTTTAAATAAACCCTTTATCTTATTTTATAGCAAAGTTAAAGCCAAGCAGCGCCGAGGAGCCACCTGACAGCATTTAGCCACTGAGCAGGCAAAAATATAGTCCAGGGCAGCCCTTTCCCAGCTATTCCACTGCAGTGAGCACAGCTCATCACCCATCTGAGCACAGCCTCTTTTCTGGGAGCCACATGGACTCAGGACCACCCATTGACACTGACTCAGTCACTGTAATCTTAACCACATTCTTCCCTTGAAAGTCAAGACACCAATGTTTTCTATTACAGCCCCAGGAACTTCACAGTCTTCTGAACAGCTCTGAAAGCACTTGCCAGCAACATAAGCAGCAAATGAACACTTAAAGAATGGAGCCTACACCTCCATCTCTGCAAGTGACTTTTGATTCAAATTTCACTGTCTTGTGTTTAATAAGCCAGGGACAGGTAAAGCTGAACAAAGTAACACCAGAGCTGATAAAAGCAAAAAGCACCAAGAATTAATAAGCACATTTTTTCTTCATTTTTTCTTGTGCGTCCACCTTGTAGAAGTATTAGCACCTGATAGATCCTAAGAAACAAATATGCAAATCTTCAGGAAAAACTGCAAAACACATGCTACTCATTAAAGATTTTGGTACCGGTTTAGAGATTTAGATTTAGGTACTGGTTTAGAGATTTAGATATTTTACACTGCTTCCTGAGAGGAGAGGAAAACACAAAAACATCTAAAACATCTCAAAAACAAACCCCAAAACTTACAACTTTCTAACACAGAAAAACTATGGCCTAAATAAAAAACGGCTGAGGGGATTTTGCTTACTTGTATTTAATGACACAGAATAAGCAAAGCAGCTGAGCTACTGGTGTATTTGGAATGGCTGATAGCTGTTAAAAAAACCCCAACACCCTGGAATTATATAATGCAAAAAAAAATCATCATTATTAATTTTCATGCAGCTCTGATTTTGAGGGACTTGTGATGTAGAAATGAAACCAACAAAACAGGTAAGAGAGATACATTTCTATACAAAGGAATGCTGAATACACAGGATTACACAGGTACACTGAGGCTACAAGAGTTTAGGCAAAAGCATTTTGGATCCCTCTATTCCACTCACGCTCCAGTGTGATGCTGCCACGTGATATTTAAAGGACCAGGAAGAGGCAACTGAATGGGAAGGGCTGGCCCTCAAAAGCCAAGGATAAGTGACCCTTCCCAGAGTGCAGGAGGCAGACTGAACCAGCTACCTGGAATAGCAGTCAGAAGAAGTGTATTTTGAAACTTTATCCCTTGGAAGAAATGGCAGAAAGCCTGACCATGTTAAAAGAAAAATACTCTGAACCCCAGGGACAGCAGGGTAAAATGTTCTCAGAAAAAGGAAGAATTTAGCCTATAGTTGACATAAGACACGTTTCCCAGTAACCCATCTCTAAAGCTGTGGATTTAAAATCAACCTGGATTACAGTTGTCTTTTGCTTTTGTTACAAATCCCCAAAATCGTGGAAAGAATTCTGAGTTTTGTTACAAACTTGAAAGAAGGTCAAAGTTTAGGAAGAAGTTCCCTACAGGTTGTGATTCTTCAGAGTTAAGATAACTCTAATCTGAGCTGGGAGAAAAGAACTCTGAATTAACACAAGGCTTTACACTGGAAGTGTGGGAAACTTGTGGCTTGACAAAATTTCCTTGCAAACCCAGGTGAAGTTCAGTGGTTTCTGTGATATTTCACAAAGACTGTCTGGATGCCTTTGAACTTGAAACTCAAAGCAGAATCCAGCAGCTGCAAACTTAAACACAGCAAGACAAAGATTAAGAAAAAAATATTTGCATGAGCTCCTGGGAAGAATATACTAAGTTTCACCTGCTGACATTGGAAAAGCAGAAGTCTACACACCCTCCAGTTCTGCTTCAATTCAAATAAAGACAGTAGGGAGGGGTGGCAGAGGCACCTTTGTTACATTTTTGACTTACCTAAGAGGTGGCATGAAGGAAACTAAAGAAAAGTAAAGGACCGTAAGCAGAAAAAGAGAAAGGTAAAGTGAGATGATTACAGACAGATGAGAATAAGGATTAAAAACTAACCCACAAACATTGGGAAAAAGGTTTAGAAATCATACTGAAAATCAGGGAATGGGAATAAAAAGACTAAGCATGTTACTTATGGCACATTTCTTTGACATGTGTTTTTTCTTAAGTATAGAAAACTTTTTGAGCAGTAAAGAATTTTGATTCTACTGTTAAATCCCCACAGAAAGAGAAAAATAAAAATCCTAAATTTTGTCAGTACACTTGTGTTCTCTGGGGTTCCACTTCTTTGGTGAATTACTCCTTAGTCGCTTGGAAATGCTGGAAATCACATATGCTGATTCTAGAATAATAACCCTTGCCTCCCCAAGTCTCCAATTATCCTTTAAATGAGCAAAGCTTTAAGAAAAGTAGCCATTTGTATACAACGGTCAGGCAGATCACCTCGGGGCCACAGCAGCATTCCCACTATCCTGCCATTTCTGCCTGTCTGACTGAGGGAAGTTTGGGAAAGGAGGAGCAGAAAAATATTTTGGGAAGAATCACGAAGTGTCACATCTGTCTTGTTAATTATATAGTTCTCTCTCTGTTTTTGACTAATAGATATCCTAATGGAGGAACTTAATAGTTCCACAGGCAAGAGAAACTGGGATTGATAGAGCTGTGAATTTACAAGGGCTGCAGTTTTTGATTGCAAACCTGGAGAATACTAAAGTAAAAAATCACCTGGATAAGATGAACTACAGCAACAAACCCCAGAATGCTTCCTTGTTAGTTTAAGAAATACTAGATTCACCATTATGACCTAAAGTATCTCTTTACATACATTCCTTCTTTCTTCAGCATTTATTGCCCTGACAATTGAAAGAATTGCTTTAATAAAGCAATGTCCCCCTATATTTTAAATACTGCTGGTTCCTGACACAAAGAAATCCCCCCCACAACTCTAAAGACACACAATAATACAACACAGAAGAAGCCAACGGCACAAAAGAGAACCCTGCACACCAAAAGAATTTTGTGGGCGAGATGGTATTTCTGGTTCACAACTCCAGGCACAAGCTTGCTGCCTTTTATAAGCTTTATTACCAATACCTCCTACACCTCTAGCTTCAATCTGTGTCCCCATGGCAAACCAATCCAAACCTGTGTCTCCTGAGTCTCCTGATTGGGCTCCAATAAAAGCATAATGAAGCATAATGTAAGTATTGCAAGGATACAGCGTTAAGTGCTGAGAGCTCTGCACCAAGACACCTGAGAGCAGGTGAAATGTGCAGTGAGAGAGGCTCACAAGGGACCCTCTGCACATCTGAGCAAACAGCCTCCAAGGAGGGATGTCTCTGCAGGATCAGGTGAGTAACAATCCTGAAGTTCTCTCTTAGTTACAGAGACATGGATATGTATTGGCTGCAGATATAACCAGAGCCTGGTGGGAAATTCTGGGAAGGAAAATGTGAACATCTTGTTTCATTGCAGTGAAATGCTAACTCTGTTTTCCCTGCACAATGCCATTCTTCAGACAGGGACTTCACTACTGTGCACTTTGTGCTGGTCTGGAGGGACTTCTGCCTATACCAAAACATCACCCAGACCACGAAGAGTTAACAGAAATGTACAAAAGAGAACAATCGCACATTGTCACTGGAGACGAAATTAAATATCCCAACAGACATTCCTGTTCATATGACATTCTGGCCAAGAGCCTCCTCAGATACTACAGAGATAACAATGCAACTACTTTCATTACTAATGCTAATTCAACGGGAATTTAACGGAGTAAGTAGTTTAAATTAGCATTTTCTTTTAGGAATTCTGGGCTGGCAGTAGTAACATCTGTCTCTCTGAAGTGACAACAGAGAGCTTAAGCTCCAGGTCTGGCTGTTCTGCAACATGAGGCATTGCATTACTAACCCAGAGCTAGGTAATCATTCTCCTGCCAGCATTAATGAGTTTCTAGCTACCCAAGAGTCCTTCCAACTAATGAGCACAGGTAGCACGAGTGGCAGCACAGGAGGCTGGGCCCTGGACCTGATCTCATGTGCTGCCACATCCAGGCAGTGCCCTTGGCTCCACTCTGGGTACATTCTAAGGTGCAATTCTGGCATGGACCTCGACCTAGTTCTTACTTGTGTGACAGTGACTGTCCCCAAACCCAGCCCTGGGCTCTCAGGGTGATTCATAGTGGCACAGCCTGGCTGGATCAGCAGCTGCTGTGCTGCACCAACTCCAGTTTCATCATTGCTTTTTGCCCATTTCAGCATTGGGAGCACTTGTCCTTCAAAACAGGCTCTCAGAGGGCTCGCTGACTCCCAGGGAAAGCTCGTTCCACAAATGGAGAGCTTTCTGTGAGAGGATGAAGCTAAGGTCCCAGGAACCCTTGTGATGGCTCTGTAGTTAATATTTCATGCCATTTTTCCCCCCTCCACAAAGTATTTATTTTCTGAAATCCTTTAAGAACTGTGTCATTAACACCGTATTTCTGATTTTACACAGAAGCTTCTTTCTGGGAATACTTTGCAGCATAAATTCTGCACACTTTATTCCATTTAAGTTTTTTACTTTTAAAAGCATCTCTCTCAGGCACACTATGTACTTTTGAGTAGGTATTACCTACTTTAGAATAGATTACAGTTTGATGTTCAAAATTTCCATCTTTTATTACTTTGCAATTGTGAAAGAGTTAATCTTACATCTTAATGGGAGTTTGTCCTTAATAAGAAAGCATTAAAACAAGCCAAAAATAATAAGCTAAATGAAGGCCATTCTTTTGCTTTTTGTCAATATTTTCATAGCAACAAATAGATCAAACACAAGATATTTTTTAAGGATTTCCCCCCCACCTTGTAAGTCATAGATGCCTTGGTATATTTAATTTCAAAATGAGTTCCCTGTGGATCGGGGCTAACACAACAGATTAAGAAAACCTTCCCAAATCCTGCTGCATCTTAGATGGAAAAGTACAAAAAATGTTCTTTTGCCATTTCCCCTTGCTCCTTTTTTAACTGCTCCTCTTTTCCCTACATCAAAGGAGCTGTCAATGCTAATCAAAAGTTTCTTAGTCCTATTCTGAGGCTTTAAAACACTGTAATACATATTTTTTCTCAATAAATTAAGGCTTTTAGACTATATGCACAGGAAAATATTCAAGTGACTATATATTTGCTACACCAATCTGATATATGATACCACACAGCTGGTATATTTAGAGATAGAAAGACACCCCCCCTCCCTGCAAGATGAAAAGCAAAGGGAATACCTGTGTTTTGTGACAGTCTGCACAAGTACTACTTGGTGCCTGTTTGTGAGAGACCAAACGGACTGTCACTCTTGGATCTGTACCAGTTTTAAACCCTTCTAAGCAAGGTCAGGAGACAATTCTGCCCAGGGAGAAGTGTTTGTAAGACCTGACCAAGTTTTCCATGCAAGAGCATTGGCCAGACTCTGAAAATACCTATATGCAATACTTGCTTGTCAAAAGGATTTAATTTGCAGACTGTCCCTCTGTCCTTACTGGTTACACAATACCAAGGGCTCCTCAGTGAAATGTAGAGCACAGCTGTTCACAGCTGCTTTAACACATGGACACACCAGCCTTGTTACTGGAACAGGTTGGGACTTGGTTCATTGCCCCACTGAATCTGTCTGATGGTAAGTCCTGTTCCTGGAAAATGCTTCTGTAGGAACTGCAACCTCTGGTCCAGCTGTGGGCAGATGTGAGGGCAGCAGAGGCAGGGGTGGCAGGAGGAGCCCTACAGATGTGGTGGCACCACAGCCCTAGTGCAGAAGGGTCCTGCCTCCCTCCTCCTGCAGCTGGACCAGAGGATGGAGACCTACAACTGGAAGCAAAAGTGACAAAACAAGCTCTCTGTTCGGTAAATCACCAACTCTTCCAGCTGGCCTTGGCAGCTGCAATGTCCTGCCCATCAGAACAGCACAGAAGCAGCCTGATATCACCACTCCCAAAGGTGCTGGGTGCCACACTTGGCCCTCAGCCAAACAAAAAGTGTCCCCTCTAAACATTTTACAAGAGTGGTAAAGGTAGTGACAAATTACTTACAAATGGCACTGCAAGATTTACCAATGGCTTTGGAGGCAGAGGCCAGTGTGCAGTGTGAACACACAAAAGTTCAGGGAAGCAAAAGCCCTGGTGCAGCTCTAATCGACTGTGAATTTCAGCTTTAGCACGGACATGGTTTTGGTTACTTACCACATATTTGAAACAATTGAAGTGGTTTTTTTCTGTGTTTACTTTGGAGCCAGCTATTTTCAAGGTCACAGTCCCTGCTAAAGGAGGAAACTGTGTCTCTGAGGTATTGGGAATTAAACAGAGGAAAGAAAAAGGCCCAGAGAAAGCTGCCTTACAGAGGAAAATCAAATATTTTGTTTCCTTCCTTGCTCACTCTGAAGTCAAAAAAGAACTTTACAGTAAACACTAATTCATGTTTTTTTAAAAAAATGAATGTAATTCTGAATTCACAGGAATTCTTTTTTAACTCCTGGAATCCCTTTCTGATAAACTGCAATACAAAGGGACATTCCCACTTGCAGATTTCCACTTGGCTTCTGCAGTCTCAGAGCACATGCTGACCACTCCCCTATCTGTGGTGACACATGGTGGCACCTATATCCAGTCAAGTGTCTCATGCAGGCAGTTTTCAGACCTGGAGATACAGAGGACGAGGTGGAGGGGAGGCAGCAAATGTTTTGAAAGCCTTGAAAAAGCCAATCAGACAGAAACCAGACACTGCAGAGGGCGCATATTTTGCTGTGACCACAGACTTTTGTGGCAGGAACCAGAGGAAACCAGTGCCAATGGGATGGTGTGGGAAAGGATGGGAGCAAGTGGACAGAGAGGCTGCAAAGACAAGCAAGGAATTCCAGCCTAGGGATGAGCAGGACCTACTGTTATCAGACTGCAGCCTGCCCTGTCCCTGGTACAGGAGGTCACACAACATTTCACCACAGCAGAGCTCCACTCTGTATCTGACACCAGGAATTAACTCTGGAGCCTTAGGTCTTAAATAATGCGGAGAAGGATCAAAGCCAGCAGCTATATGAAAAGAGGCTTCTTTCATAACTTAATTGCTGATTTGCAAAATACCAAAGTTATTTATTTAAGTAACTATGACCTTTTTTTGATGCACTTCTAACGTAAATGCTCATGTGTGGTTGTCAGAAGAAAATCATGATAATAAAATACTAATAATACCTTGGGTCAGGAGTTGCCCAATTAACTTTGCTGGGATAGCATCCCTATAGAAATGGATGTGCACTCTACCTCTTCGAGGAGGGGTTACAGCTGTTCCCAATTCTGTCCCAGGCTCTGCACTTGCAGAAGACAAAGGCATTTGGAGCCATTTTGCAGATGCTTTTTTCTCATGCAAGTGCCATGAGAACTACACCAGGATTCTGGGAATCCCTCCTTCAGCTGGCCTCTGCTCTGCTTGTCATATCCCACATTATGGTGGGTGCCTGTTTCTTCAGCTGTAGTGCCAAGAAGTATTATTTTGAGGTGCAGAAGATGACTTGCACGGCTCCAATTAAACAGATCAAACACATACAGGCAGGGAACAGCATCCAGAGGACATAAAATGTCAACTAGAATTGGAACAGTTTCACTGGAACAACATCAGGAAGGACAGAAAGTGAAGGAAGACTCTTCCATGCCTTGACAGTGGTGCAAGACTGGACATCATCTGTTCCTTATGCAGATGTCAGCAGCAAGATACAATGATTAAGGGAATGTCATTAGTATCTACTCATCACTTGGGCCAAACTGGGATATAGAACAGCAGTTCTTGAACAGAAGATGATAAACTCTGGGTTGAAAAATGGGGATGCGGAGTGTATGCAAGAGTTCTATGAGTAGAAAAGTAAGAACTTATATGAGGTTACTCCTTCAAAAACGGTGTGCTCTGTCTCACACCCAGGTATCACATTAAGGATACAGCTTCTGTTTCAGTTGTTTCTCAAATCTGGGACAGTAATAAAATGGGACAGGAGCCCACGACAATATAAGATAATTTCCTCTTCAGAAATTGCCTTTTAGAAGCATATGCAATTTACCTTTAGGTGATATCTACACATTCATATGGAGTAGGGTACACACCTGTACATACTTTCCAATGATACCAAAGAGCTACACAGCCTTTTTTTTTAATCACCTGCATTGATACTCTGTAACATGTGTGTTAATGTAAGAAAGCAAAAATACACATCAGAGCTGACTGCTACTGGTGGGAAAATGTGTGACTTCTCCACCCCAAGTAAACACATTAGTAGGCTTTAATAAAGCCAAGCAATTTTCTTAGCTGCATCAGCACCACTAAACAGTCTTCCAGGTATAAAAGAACCATGCATGCAGAATGACAGCATCAGTACATTTAAGAACTAATAGTATTACAGCCATATGGTTACCACTGTAAAAACCAAGCTTTCAAGAGTTTAAGACAGAGATGAAAACCCTGTAAATCATATTTAAATAGTGAATACACAAGAGTTATATTTTGTTTTGGTAAGTGCTTTATTTAAATTCTGCTGCAATCAATACATATTTTGGAAAGCAATGCAAAACTCCTCAAGCAGATGATATTCTTCAATGTTTGAACATGAGAATATTCCCCTCGACATGCTGAGGTAATGCAGGCTTACCAAGAAAGATGTTCTAACTGAAATAGGTGAATGAATAACTGAAAGAAAATAGAAGTTGCACAGATAGGAAGAGCACTGTGTTACACTTGAACAAAACTAGTATGCCACGCTGAGGCACTGTGGAGTTTTCCACAAGTTTAGGCTGTGGGATGTTCAAAGCCTTCCTTGTATGGAAGTTTGGTCTTCTAGGCCTCTGAAGGAAGAAATACTTTCCAAAATTTGAACAGTCTACTGTGCTTTTTAGCAATGTTTTTTGAAAGTTCACTTTAGGTACAAAGAGCAAAAAAACCCCATCTGTTATCATGCATGAATGATCACTTTCTCAACTTCTTAATGCACATTATGTGACTTACCAAAATACTTCTGGTTTTGAGTCATACTACATCAAGTCTCCCTTGTTGGCTTTGACATCATATCTGGAACAGCCAATGGTTAACAGATTCTGATTTCCATGTTATCAGTGCACAACTGAAATAAAGAACAGAATTTTGTTTAGAATTACCTTTATTCTCCACATCACAAAGAACACAAGCACTTCTCCAACTTCAGTACTGATGCGTTTGAAAATCCCAGTGAGCTGTTAAAGACAACACCTCACTCATCAGAAGCCAGTACCAAATGATTTCACACATGATGGACCTAAATGAAGGCAATTTTAAAATAAAGTCTCATCTATGAAACCTTCTAACTGGTAACACTTGCTGTTCAGTTGATGTCCAAGAGTAAGTCTGGAGCCTGTTTTCAGTAGCATGCTGTTCAAAATATGATCATTGCTTTAAAAAACTGGAAAAAATTCTATTTATGATTCTCAAAATATTCACTGTGACCATTTAAAAAACTTATGAAAGAATGCTACACTTGTATGTGTGAACAGCATGGCTCATGCACCTTCATACTGACTGCAATGTGTTATAAAAAGCAAAAATCTTCAGCTTGTTGTAGCTGAACCTTGTCAGAATGCGATGCAGCAACCCAAAGTACCCATCTCATTTAGCTCCATGGCCTTGATTTTATACATTAATAATCCGATCATTACTTTTACAGAAATCAAAACAGAGTCCATATGAGCTGATATTGGAACAATGAATCTCTGTCACTGCATGGCAATGTCAGAGACAGAAAACAATTTTCTGGTGGGCTTTGTAACAGTTGTGTAACTTGCACCTTGGGGCTTTCTCAGCTGCCACAAGGTCCAACAAATTATGTGATGCAAAAAAATCCTTTTGCACTGAATGTAAGAGACTAACTGGTGGGGAAAAAATCATCCACCTGTTACACTATGCATTGTTATCTGAGAACAATCCCAAATTTCCCCTTAGGACAGTTCAAAGGTCATACCAGAGATTTTCAGAGCATTTCAAATTACATAATTTAGCTGTAAAATCCCATTTTGGACGCAATAGTGTTTGTTATCTCTGGAATTACTGCAAGTAGCCTGCTAACAAAAGTAACACACCATCTTCCTCTGCTAGAAAGTTGCTGAGAAGGTAGTTTTACCTTCAAGTAACCATGACTGCCCTTACTAAGCAGGACACGTTATAATCATGGGTTTTTTCTGTCATCCTCAGGTCTTGTATCACAATCATCCAACATGAAAATTGTCACTGGCAAAATATCTCTCAATTCAGAAGGAAAACACATCCATAATGGAATCTGAATTGTATTTTATTGCTTCTTAAACTTCCCAATGTATTGATTCCAAGAAGAGATGAGCCTCCATTTTGGTAAGCAAGTAGCAGCTTTTTAACTTATTGTCAGCCTGCAGCAGCCACTGCATTATTCACATGTTCCTTCCCCTTGCCCAAGGTGAAGCTCATTATTCTTTAAGGATTAAAGGAGTTTTTAGGGGGCTTGCTAGCAGCCAGGTAGGGGTTGGTCTCTTCTCTCAAGCAGTAAGTGGCAGGACAAGAAGAAACAGCATTAAGTTGTGCCAGGGGAGGTTTAGGTTGAATAACAGGAAAAAATTTCCCCATGAAGAGAAGAAATTTTTGATTTCTTCATGAACATTGGAACATGCTGCTTGGGGTAGTGGTGGAGTCACCATCCCTAGAGGGATTTGAAAGGTGTGTAGATGGGGACATGTTTTAGTGGTTACCTTGGCAGTGTTTGGTTAATGGCTGGACTTGGTATCAGAGGTCTTTTCCAGCCTAAAGGACTCTGTGATTCTGTAACACTCTGACAACAAAATATAACTTTTTTTATATTCCTGAAATTCTAATGACATAAAGTGGTATTAATAAAATAGTCCTAGGGCAAGTACTTACCAAAACACCAGAAAAAAACTGTGTTCTGACACAGCTAAAAATATATTAAAACCATTCAAAATTCACCTGATTCCATCCACCAAGTCAAAGGGAGCAAACCAGGAGGAAAGGTTCTCAGGTATAATTCATGATGCAGCTTTAGAGTGAGCACTTGTGACTGCAGACACTGAACAACCCTTGTCACTCCTCAAAGCACTGCACAGAGAAGGCACAGGTGAATGAATCATGCCCCAGGATGTCTGTGTGCCTAAGCAGGCTTGCCCCACGCACAGGGAGATGAGGAGAACCCTTGCCTGGGCTATGACAGTTGTGATAACACTCATGGTCTGGCTACCAAGAGCAAAACACTCCACAGGGTGCTTTACTGTGATTTAATCTTTAAGGGAGGAGTAGTCTTTCATCTTGCTGATGACATTTTCTAGGAACTGCTTCAGAGACATTCTTTCATGCGAGAGATTGAAACAGTAAGGGTTAATGACTCAAACGATGGGCCATTGGCCAAGGCTGCAGGTGCTTTGCTGAGCCCCCCAGCCAGAGAACAGGAGAGCTTTTGGGTGTGTGGTGGGGAAACCTCTGGTCTGCAGAAGCATGGCCCTGGGGCAGAGGAGGTGAGCACCCAGCACGGGAAGGTGACCATGAGAAACCTACCTTTGTTTAGCAACAAGCTGGTTTGGAGCCAGATAAGGGAAGAGGTCGATAAGAAGCAGATCCTGTGAGGCGGAATAGTGCTTTTGATGATGAAAATGTCCTCCCTTACACAGAGGCTCAGGTGTAAAACTCCACCTAACCCTGAGGAAGACATCCACATGGAGACCTGACTTTTCATCCCCCCTGATGGGGCATAACCAGCTCAACTGCACTGACCTGAGAGGCAGGATCATCTCTTAGAGGATGTCATAAACCATCAAAGATCCCTGAAATGCCCCCAGACCTATTTTAGGGTCTTCCACCAGGAACTGTTGGTGATCCACAGTGTTGTATCAGACAGTGGAATACTTCCCACACTCCCAGGGGAGCTACCTGGGCATTCCCACCTGGACACTGAACCCACTGCACTTTGTGTTTCGTGGATCAAGAGTGAGACCCTCACATCAACCAACAGACACTGACATTGCAACAAGCAACTCTTGTCACTGGATCCATGGGTGGTGATACATTTCCACTAGCTACTCTTATCCTTTCCTCTTTCTTTCTTTTCCTTGTATGTTTTCTTAAGTGATCTCTTTATACTTTTATATTGCTGTTTTTCTGTAGATACTAACCAAAACAGCTACATACCTTCTTTCCATTGCAACCAAATGGTTCTCAAACAAACCTGCTGTCTATCTCTCCATCTCTCTAAAAACATTTTACTCTAATTCACCCCAAGGGATCTATTAACAAGAACCTCAGTTACTCGGCCTTCAGGGCTGGGTCATAACATTTCCCTCACCAAAATTATTTTTATTGTCATCAGCACAAATTAGGCTCCCAAGTCTTCTGACACACACAATGTCAAACAAAACTGATCTAAATCTATTTTCTTTGTTTCATAGAATTTTCTTCTACAATGGTTATATACGTATTTGTGTAAATCTGTATTCTAAACCTTACTCTATTATTTAAAATAATAACTAGTAGTTTTAAAGACAAGGTAAAATAAAACATAATAAATTATAACAACTTCTTAAATTATAAATAATAAATTAAAAAGAAAACCAATATTCAGCTTCCACTGTCAAACCTATCACTTCAAACTGCTCTGCTTCCATAAGGAAATTAAAGTTTTATGCCCCCAGTACTGGGAATCCAATAGGAGCCTGATCCTTTGCACATGAAATGCCTTCCTTTGCCTCAAATCTCAAAGCCAGCTCCGTTCTGGTTCTCTCCTTCCCATTCCATCTGTGCACTAAGGATTCCTTTAAGCTTTCCTTGGCCCATTATAACTGATATACATTTAACTATGCACATACATATCCATAAAATAAATAACATGTTCCTCGTTTTTATCCTCTGAAATATGAATTAAGGAACTGTCTTTGGTGACAGTCTGCTCTTTTGTCTGTGCTTTACCAGCAAAAGAATAACAATGCTCAATGGATTTCAATCAAGAATTAACAAGAGGAATGAAAAATATTTTATGCAGTTCCTTTTCTTCATATGCACAACTAAACCAAGCATGTCTTCTCATATTTGTGCAGACAGACACAGTTTTCATATAATTATAAATAATCACTGAGAGTATCAGCACAGTAAAAAAGTTAGTGGGGAACAAACACATTAAAAACCTTTCTGGTTTTGTTTATTTATCACAGCACTTTTGTTTATTTCACAGCACTTTTTCCTATCTTTGACACTGCTGAAAGAACCCTTGTCCAGCAACAGCAGGACAAAAAAAGAAGCCTTGGAATTATTTTAATTATTTTTTTGTAATTTATTGTTTTTCAGTAAACTAAAAGCAAACCAAACCAGGGTTCAATATTTACATGACATTTGAAATTTTACTTCCCAGATTTTACTGAGGGGAAAAAGAGCAAGCTAAGCACCCCCCTTTGGCTCTCCCATTTTGGTAATTCCTCACTAGTGTGTGTACCTACAAAAGACTTCATCTGAATTCCAGTTTAATGTCTCCCTTGACTACCCTGGAGACATTCTGTTTAAACATGTTCTCATTTTCCTCAAATCATGTTATGTTGTTTCTTTCCTGAAGTGCACTGTGTTGTCCTGAGAGGGTAATACAGGTAACATTTAATACCTAATTGTAAAATAATAGTAGAATTTGCCAACCCTGAGTTCCACTGGCACTACTAATTCTCACAACATATACCCACGTAACTGAGGCCACAAGCTCTGGTACTCCAAAATCCATTTTTAGGTCCAGCAGCAGAGAAGGATGGAAGGAGAGGTGCATCTGCATGGAGACCAGTGACTAAACCAAACCTCTGTCCTGGTTCTGACAGCTGTCCGTAGGATTTTCTCTCACTCTCCCTAAAATACCATGTTGGTACAATCACAAGGAAGCAAGAAAAACAAAGGATCCATAAAATACATCTGAATTTCCCTTTCAACGGCAGCTCATTTTCCATTTGTAGTTTTGCATTGAACATTCCTTAATTCAACAACAAAACAGTGGATGATCCAGGGGAAGTCTTTAATTTCAGTTTCCTTTGTGTAATTGTTGATAAAAATATCTTCAGAGTAAACACTTACTAGACACAAACAGCTCTGCAGCTGGCTACAAGGATGTAGGTGAAATATGTAAACAATATATGAACTAATACACACCACTAATGCAGGTATAACCTTAAAAATCACAACCTCTGCCTAAAATTCACAGAATTTCATTTTGCAAATACTTTTTTTTTTCATTTTACGCGTTTGCTAGTGGAATACACAACTTTCACCTAAAATACTGCTGCATTTTTCAGACACCTGGAATCAAGTGGCTGCTTTGCCACATGTACTCCAACAAATACTGTTTCAGCAAGTGTCACTGGAAGAACCCTCAGGTTAAACAGCTTACTGAAGGTCTGACACCCCCCAAAAAAAGACCTAAGAAAGCCTTTTCCTATAGTTGAACACATATTTGCTTCAAATATTAATATGACAGACCAGAACAGTGTGACATTTATGAACATCTGAAAATGTTCTGGCCATGTGGAAACACTATGCCTGCATTCTACACTTTTAAATCTTATTTTGCTCTTAATTTTAATTATCAATGCAGACAGAAGTGTTAATATTGAAGGATCTAAGCATAAATTCATTAAACTTGTAAGTTTATTTATGTAAGCAGAGAAAAACAGGAAACTAAAAACAACTTCAAAATATTTTCAGTAATTGAAATGAAGTAACTGACATTAAATAGGGAAGGGAAATCTGTATTTTGCTTTAATATGCAATTTTAATATAACACCTACTTAAGGTGGCATTTGAGAGCTAACATAAATATTTTAACATTCTAAATTGCATCTTTACTGAACTGTACATAATCACATTTATTATTGCAATTTTCACTGAAACAGAAACCTGGTAAACATACATTCAATCTCAGTACCTTAAAGCAGTAACAGAGCTGTACCTTTTGCCTGCACTCTATGTCCATCTTCACTGTGCCCAGGACTATTTCCAAGTGGAAATGACTCCTTAAGCTATAAAAGCACAGTAAGATACATAACTGGCTGCATGACTGAAATGGCTTCCGGAAGGAGGAGGCAAAATCTGAACTGTCACCTCCAACTCTGTTTCTCAGTGACACGGAGGCAGACTCCAACAAATAGCTGAAAGTTATATTAAGAGGTTCTGTGATGTCCTGCCAGGGTCTTTACTAGACTTCTAGAGTACAAAGGTCATATTTTGTTTATTTATAGATAAGGAGGATACTGCACAAACCAGGAGGCTTAGGGAAGCTTGCACTTCTGAGCCAAATAATTCTGCGAAATAATGCAATATACACCACATTTTGAGAAATTAATCAAAAGGTGTCCCCTTTAACTAATACAAAGTTTTGATTTGAGAAGAAAAGACATGTCCAAATCTTGCTCAGATGGGGCAGAGCTTACCCTGACTTACTACTAAAAAGAAATTTACAGGAGATTCTTCCTTGTTTAGATAGACTGAGCAGTGTCATGACGAGGATTCCTCTACTATGCATTTGTAGAGCATTTAACACCGCTGTATCTTTTGTCTCGACACACAAAACTATTTTCCCCTCTGCATTTCATGGCTGGACTCGATGATCCTGGAGGCCTTTTCCAACCTAAACAATTCCATGATTTGTGTAGCAACTGTAAATGTTGTAAGCACAACTCTGCGTGTTGACCCTCGCTGCAGGGCTTGGTGAAGGGCTGATTCTCACCCCAGTCCTGCCAATCACTTGGTCAAATCGCTCCTGCCTTGCCTCTGCTCCCCTGGGACCAGGTAGCAGAGCGCTAATGTTTGCCAGACAGCTGTTGTGTGCCTTAATTATCTCCACAAAAGGAAACAGAATTACTGCAAATCCTCGTCCAAGGACATTAAATGCACGCAGTGTCTGTCATTAACATCAGCAAATCAGTCAGTATTTTGAGTGCATACAAACACAGGCTGTTCTCTAACAAATAAACAGTTTTTCCTTTTTTTTCAGTTAAAGAAAGGACTAAAGTAGCCCCCAGTCCTGTAGTGAGCCCTGCTTTACCTCCCACCCCTCACTTATTAACAGGCTGGAAAAAGAAAGCATATTGTGCCTCTCTCTCCAGACACTGTTTTTATTTGGACATTTCTGATTTTCAAATCTGACAGAGCCTTTAATAAGACATAATAGGCAAGCTGAATGTCAGTCCCAAGAGTCAGAAAAACACTCCATTTTAACCTGTCTGAAATGCAGCAAACAGCTTCGAGAAAGAAAATGAACAGACAGAATTACTTCAATATTCGGTGTTAAGACACTTCTACTGCATCAGTCAGAAAAATGGGTGTATACTTGACATATATGGCCTCTGGAAGATGTATAGAGTCACTGATTTTAGGAGTTTATATTCAGGCTTTTTGCTTAGGCTGCATTCAGTTTGATTAAAACCAGTATTTTCCCAATTCAATTCAGACATTAACTGAGTTCTTACCTTATCTGAAAAATTCAGCTAATGGGCATGTTCTTAAGGCAGCAAAGCTGGTCATGGCTGGTCACTCCTGTCCCACAGTGCTGAGGTTTATGGTTTCCTGTGATGATGGGCAGGACCATTTTCCCAGTCTATTGACCCTCACAGTTTCCTTCCAATTTCTGCTCAACAGCAACACCTGTGGGAAAAACAATTCCCATTTTTCACTGCTTCCAGCATCTCAAGCTACTTTTCACATGGCTTTTGATGGGTTGCATCTTTCACTGCCATTAATGTACTGTCCATGGCATTTTCTTCCTACACCTGCTATCCTGCTGCCCTCATTCCTCTCCATCCTAATGATGACTTTTCAGTTATTCAGTTTCCTTTCCCTTCACCCTCTGTCTATCAAGAACACTTACAAAAACCCAGAAAGATGTTTTGCTCAGACACTGGGTTAAATGCCAGCATCCACGTTTATTTCCTGCAGTGAAATAGATTTTCAAAACAGCTTCTCTATTTTCTACTGCTAGTGACACCACTGGTGACAGGTTTTCAAGTGAGCACAGCATCAACCTGCTCCTGCTCCAATTCTTGTGATCAGGTATTTGGAATAGCTCAGGGCCAATACAGCAAAGCATTTTTCAAAGTCCAGTCTTCTGTCCTGCACTCTAAATATCTTCAGAATTTTTGACATTGTGACCCTAATCTTTCAGTGCCCCATAATGTCATATAAAAATGAAGGTATTTTGTCTTCCCCCAAGATTTATCTTTTCCTAAGGAATTTAGGATATAAATGGATCAAATATTTTATTACACATAGCTTGTCTTGAATTTTAACCTGGAACTCGACTCCTTTAGAAATACCCCTGTTATGTTATGTAATGTCACATAATGCATTATATTTATTATATTTTGCCAAAATATAAGATTTTACTTTTAAGACAGCTCAGTTTCAGTGGACTAAGATTTGCAAAGTCCATTTGCATTAAGAAACCTTCTCAAAATGAAATCTAGTAAGGAAAAACTCCCACAGACAGCAGGAGCCTACTGCGATTTAGTTAAAATCAGTCTCTCAATTATGATTTTGTATGTTTGTTTGGCTGGTCATTTGGTTTTGCAGGAACAATCTTATTAGTCTACAAAACCTGAGAAAATTGTAATTTTAATACTTTTCTCTTTCCGTTGTTTTCCATTTGAAGCTCTTTCTGTGTTCTTATTTCACAGAAGGTGCAACGAAGGGGAAACCATGTCTGCAGACACGGTGGCTCAGGCAGCTGAAGTTACTGAAGTATTTATTAGCCCATCCTAAGGAGATCTTGTGCCTCAATCTATAACAGACTGATGATCCATGTTCTTCCTATACTCTTTAGATTTCAGGGTTCCTCATGCACCTTTACCTCTCTCTTCCCATTACTTCTCTCTACCATTTATCCCTCTTATCACTGGCAAGCAGAAACATTCCAGAACACCTTGATCTCAACAAGCTCCCAATTAGAATCAGGGCTCTACACAAAATTAACACTATCCAAACAGGACAGCAAGGTCAAAAGCATATGGTGCTTATCCAGCAAACAAAAAAAACCCCCCTACCATAAGTGTCATAACAGGATTAAATTTTACAGAGAGGTACCTCCAGAGTAACACCCAGCTCCAGTACCCCAGCACAACTCTGAAATAGACAGAGGAGTTAAATGCATGCTCAAATTATTCATTTACTGGAACCCATCAGGAGTTTTCCTGCTATTACCAAATACACCCATGCTTAAAACTGATGTGGCTGCTAAGACTTAACTTCTCTTGAAGCACAGACCCTTCAGGTTATAGTTATTTCACTCACAAGGCAACCTGGTCCTGGATTAATTAACTGTGCTGTATCCACCACACTAACCTAATGCCTAAACACGAACTACATTTCAAAAGCCTTTTCTAGTTTCACTGTCAGATTCTATAAGGCATCCTTTTCATCTCCAACTAGCACAAGGTGGTTTCAAAACAAACAAAAACCTGAAGTGGCTCTTCACAACAGGTGTGCTACGCCGCAGGACTCTTTGTGAGGGAGGCTGCAAAGCTTGGAGGGAGGTCGGGCAAGTTTACAGAACAGAAATCCACTTCAGTTGCTAATGAGAAAGAAACTATGCCTGGCTGCATGTTTCCCCGGGGTGGGGGAGCACCAAGAGATCACTTAGCTGACATATGATCTACAATTTCCTTGTCCTTACACACTTCCTTAGGCATTTGGGATTGGAAAGGGCTGAGGACAGGTGCCAGTCTGAGCAGCTGGACAGTCCTGCTGCAGGATGAGTCCCAGCACCAAGCTCAGATGTTCCAGCCCCTCCTGAAGGGAACTCTGACTCCATGCACACTGTTGTGGAGCAAACGATCAGCAATAATTAAACAAAATGCACAGTATTAAGCACTGAGGCTTAATCAAATCCTATTTCAGCCCACTGGCTCAAATTGAGCAAAAAAAGTTGCACAATTTTTTAACTTTACCATTCTAAAGAAAAAGCTACCCATTTTTTCGCTCTCACCCAAAACTAAATAGCTCCACATGTAGTTAAAGAATAATAGAAGTTTTGTGAATTCTTAATGCAGTTCACTTTTATATTCCAAACGAAATTTCATACTTCCAGCCAAATCAAAACTGCTCTACTGATCACCTCAAGTTCTACCAACCCATTACCAAGTTTAATAACTCTTAATTCAAGCTGTCCACATGCACGGATGAGTCCTCAGTATTCTTAGCTAAATCATGGAGCAAAAATGATTGAATCTGTGAGAAGCACACAACTGCCTCTTCCCCACTCCTATGAGAATCAGATGTAAGAAGAAATTCCACCAGAAAAATCCTTTTCAAGAGGCTGCCAACTGATTCTACAGATTCAGCTAAAGTGCACAATTCAGTGCATTTCTCCAAACAGATTCTCCTCATCTCTCTGCAGAGCATACAAGAACAAAACTAGAAAGGGGGCAGGGGCCATGGCTACAGTAACACAGCAACTTCACAGATTTGTACAGTCCTTTGTGAGCAGCCAAGGTCTTATCTTCATCTTCTAGGTGAGAATTTTCAGATACTGAATCTTGAAATGGATTATAATTTTTGCCAACTGAAATTTCACCCAAACACACTTGGCAATCAATTCCACCAACTACAATCCATACACAGTGCCTTGGTTGCAGCCTAGCGTGAAGGATGTAGTTACTTAGAAACATGCTTTCAGTTTCAGGGATGAAAAGAAAATCTTAACGTTTTAAGAGAACTGTTGTAATGTTTAGATTGAAGGCGAAAATTTTCCCTCGTGTCTTTTTTCTAAGCAATACAGCAGTTTTCTTAAACTGCTGAAAAGAGCCCTGCATTACCAACACTGAAAGCAGGCTGATATGATTTAACTAGGTGTGACTACCCTTGCAGTATGTGGTCTACAGGTACTATTGCAGGCTCAGGGTCATCCTAACAGTTGTGTCTTTGTTTTTCTAAGTGTAGGGAGAGAAAAATCTAACCTCTCTGAGGTTTGGGATCTAACCCATCTTTGTATCATTTTTAATGTCTATTTTCCCATGCCTTAAATCAATCCTCCCACTAAACACAGGAGGCTGCTGGGATGTGTCCTGTGAACCCCCTCCTTTTCCCCTAGCAGATTTCTGCCTGATGATCTCATTCTCCACTCATATCTTCTCATCCCATCTGTAGGCCAATAAGTCATAAATCTGTCCCTTCTTTCACGGCTTGTCTCATTTCATCTCATCCTGTTTCACGTCTCTTCTTGGGTGTTTTGTTGTCAGTTATGAGTCACCATAACTCAGACTTAATTCATATCTGAAACTCTCTTCTCTCCCCACATTACTGTTCAATAGATGCTACTTCGGTCCAATGAATGCCCTGCCTTCAGAAAAAAAAAAATAAAAGGGGAAAAAAGCCCCAACATATCATGGTTTTGAACATTTTCAAAGAAACCAAGCTTAGAGATCACAAGTTCAGGAACTTTAAAAATTAAGGCTGTCCTTATTTTCTTTTTCCCTCCTTGGTGTCATCACTGCATTTAGATTTTACAGCTGACATTCAACTAACCACTCCTCCCTAGTCTTCATTTTGCATCAGGAGCTGCTCATGTCTGGGCTGGGTAGTAGGTGAAAAGCCACAGTTTTGAAACAAAGGCATCCAAACTTCCCCACCAGCTTAACAGCACCCTGACATCATGGTCAACACTCAGAGCAGGACCAAAGCTCCAAACACGGAACTACCTCTCCTTGTACCATCTGGAACCATTGCCTTGGTTACCAGACCCAGCAAACATCACATTCTCTGTTAGTTACTTGTTAGGAATTCTTCCTGTTCTCAGTGCAGGGTGTTTTGGAATGAGGACCAGGGTTTTGAGAGTTTTGCAAAGTTTTATAATTAGGAAAAGTTCCTTTTAAAGCACCATCATCTTCTAGAAATACTGACTGTGATAAAGTACTGATTGCAAGTTTCTCAGGTCCCAAAATTACACAAAATTTGTGAAATGGAAGCACTCCTTCCATGAAAACAGAACCAAATTAAAAGCTGTATCTCTCAAACAGAGCAACACTTGTAAGGAGTGTTGCTATACCTGTAATTTGTTGAGAAAATAGTGTATCAGACTAGTGTTAGAAACATGAAATGTTTGCAAAAAGCATTAAGAAAAAAGAAATTTAAAAAAAAGGACAAAATCCTGAAAGGAAGAGTACTGATAATACTAAATACTATACCATCATTAACTGGTCCCATGTCTTATATCTGCATTATGTGCAGCAAAACCTGGTACTCTGGGATTTACAATCAATTTTCCATATAAGTTATCTGAGGTTCTGTCAGATGAAGCAAACTGCATGAACTCCCAGAAGCAGTTTGGTAGCAGAATCTGAAAGAGCACATCAGCAGTGCCTGTGAACACACTGCCAAAACCACAGGAATCCACACACATAAAAATACCAATGTGAATAAATATCTGATAAGAGTGTGTAGTTTGGGAATTAAAATAATATCCACAGTGACTTTGCTGATTACCTGCATCTGCTTTTCAGACACTCACATGTGATATAACATCCAACAAGAGTGATTTTTCACATATCAGTGATACACCTATTAAATATATACCCTTAGGAAATGCCTCTGCTTTTGTGGGTTTGTTTAAAACATTTAATTATGAACAATAGTTAATTATAACAGCTTGATCATTGCAATGACATAACCTAAGACTGCAGTAACTGTACAAATACAATGTTTTCTCTGAATGCACCTTGGTATTGGTGCACTCTGGAGCACAGCTCTTACCTTTCTCCCATTAGCAGCTCATTTGCTTCCCCCAATTAATGAGCTACAAAGCTGTGTACAGCCAACCTCTGCACTTACATCACCACACAAACATGCATGTAATCACCTGCTGCCATTAAGTTGTCACTTTGCCCATCCATAGCATGTCTGTCATCACCTGCTCACACAGAGCATGGAAAAGGAATCACACAGGTGCTCTCCCTGCTTCAGAGACATGGAACACAGACTCAACAGAGCTGTGCCACTTTCTCCTATATGTGTCCATAAACCAAAAAATCTATTTTCCTATTACCTAGGAAATGACAATATATCTCTAGATTGTTCTTGCTTTCCAACTAGAAAGTTGGAAAGAAACTTTCATTCTTTCAAGAAACTTCTCAGTGCAGCAACTTCTCCCTTCTGCACTGAAAATAACGCCTTATTTTCTTTCAGCTGTATACAGGGCATATACACAAGCTAAAGCCCACAAAAATCCTCGAGGCCTGGCAAGTGACACAGGACCTCTGGCATCTTTGGGAACCAAAATGAATTTCTTCCTCACTGTAGGCCTTCCCAGGACCTAATTCCTGAGGTCACTGGGAGTGTCAGAGTGCCTTAGCCCATCAGCAGAGGAGGGGCTGTTCACTCTGCTCCAGTGGATGCCACAGAAGGATCCCCTTTCTCCACCACTTCTCAGATGGCCATCAGTGCTCTGGGCAGTAACAGATGGTAAAATCTGACCTGGCTAACAGATGTGATGGACAGCAGCATCAATGTGTGTTGAACTTGGAGCTGCAACTCTACCTTTTCAAACCTGGCTCCATCTTTAAGTTGCACGGGGGCGTTCTGACTAAACAACTTTCATCTTTCACATAACTTTTTGTTTATTTAAGTAATTTTCTCACCCACTTTGTGTGAGTTAACAAGAACAAGAAGTGCAGAGCATACTATGTGTGTGCACCAATTACTGGTGTAGGATACGAAAATGCAAATACCTGAATACCTTGCAGATTAGTCCCCAGTGGCTCCTCTTTGTGTGTTCTGAGTTCATTTTGCCAGATTACTGCTTTTCCTTTTTAGGGGCAGCCTGAGACAGATATGCTGGAACAGCAGAAGAAAAAGCCATCTGAGTATGAATTTAGTCAGAAAACACAATAAACACGGCAAAAGTCAAAACATCATCATTAAAGTACCGTTACCCCCTACAGTGTATTTGACTGATAAATGCAACATAACCAAGCAGAACAGGTAAACAAGCAACAGCAAACAAACCATGCCAAATCATAGTAAAGGATGGAAAATATTTGCACTGTTCCTTCAGCAATTGTTTTGAACCTCCTGAACTGAACCACCCTCAAGACTACTGGCAGTGCTTGAAGCTTTGCTGGATTTGGTGGCTGCTTTGCCAACCCTTCTCCTGCTCCCCTTCTTCAGTTGAACCAGAAAGGTGTTTTAGCTGGGGTACAACATCTGCATACACAGACACCTCACTGGCTTAGGCCAGCTCACCTGGAGTGTTCACATTATAGGAAAGCTGCAATCCAAACCTAACAAAAGCTTTCCATCTCTTGGATACTCAGGAACTGGGGACAAATGATTTGTCATATCACCTGGCACAAAAACTAGCAGAAGCTTGCATTGAGTAAACTGATGCTGTGCCAGTTCGTACAAGCAGAGAATTTGGGGAATGCCCTGCGAAATTTCTCTAAATTCATCAGAATAAACACCAGAGAATTTTTTTCTCTCAAGGCCAGCAAGAAAATGTGTGTTCTACCTTTGTGGAAGATTTGGTTAACTGACATTAACATGAAGATAAATCAACGTAACTACACATATATTGCAACTTCACATAGAGCTGGGTGAGAACAGAAATGTTACAGAATGCCCAGAGTATATTTAATTTCTCCTTCTTTGGTATTTTCCTTGATTCTGCTCATCTTTTGAAGCCCCATCAACCAGACACTGCCAAGGGCCATATCAGGCATGAGTCCAAGACCCCTCTAGCCCTGGTTCTCCAGGTCTCTGCCTCTCCTCACCATTCTGTCCTGATGACTGCATGGCAGATTGACGCGTCACCTCATCACAGGTCAGAAAACAGCACAGAGGTCTAATTAAAATCCAGAGCCAGTAGCAAAAAACCCACACGCTTGTTCCCAGTTTCAAACGCTTCTGTTTGCCAAGTTTTTGCCTTTCTGTGAACATAAGGCTCTACACATCCCTTTCAAATAGATTGGAAAATGCATCAACTGTGCATGTACAGTATTTTCCATAAAGGTATTATTTCATTAAATATCACTGAACTTGGGCATCTTAGGAATATTGATGCAAGTCTGAGATTTTCAAAACATGGGGCAACGTGATATTAGAAGATACAATCTTCCCTAACAGCAATTTCTGAAGATTTTGGGTCCCTCTGAAGATTGCCAAACCTGATCAACCAAAATCACTCATTGTTTTTCAATATTAAAGCAAGGTATAGTGTGAAAAAGGATGGAGTGGCCACTATTTGGACAAGATGAAATGATTTACACATCAGTAACATCCCATGGAATTCAAAACCATGTCCTTTCCTCGTGGACAAATTCTGCCAATAGCTGCAAGTATATAATCTCCCTATAGTAAACTGTAAGACTAGAGTGGAAAATGATTGATAAAGTAAACTGTGCACTGAGCAACTGCAGGGAGTCTGAAGCTGAGGATCTAATAATTAGTCTTACCTCTATCAAGGTGCAACAAGACTAAGCTGAGAAGTGCAAGAATGCCTGACAAGCCCCCAGGCTCTCCACAGCTGCAGAGATGCCTCATTGTTCTGCAGAATTTTAAGGCTGATCTCAGGTGGAGGGAACAGCAGACATTTCTTTTTGCTGCCATGCTGCTGATGCAGGTCCATTTACCCATACACTTCCCTTCACACAAGGCCCACTGCTGGGTTCCCCTTTTCAGGGCTGCTCAGACACAGTGAACAGCTCTGGGGCAGCCAAACTTCTCCTGGCTTGTGGCAGGGAAAGCCCAGGGGAAAACTCTCTTTAAAAAAAGAGATGTCTTCCTTGGAGTTCTTCCATTTCAAGCTCTGCTTTGCACAAGGAAGTATTTTTGACTTTATGATTTACTGGTGGTTTTTACACACTCAAACAGCAGCTGACACTTCACCTGGCAGATTGAAGGGAACACCCAGCACAAGAAGGTGGTCCCTCCTTCCCCATGCTCTAACACACCCAAGCAAAACACTACCAGGCTGGAGGGCAATTGCACACTTCTTTCTCTGGACTCTTTCTCTGGATGTGTGAGTGCCTGAGCAACAAGTTTATGGGACTCTTCCCCTAAAACCAAGACAGTTTCTCTCTGAAATGTGCAAATGATATGACCTCAAATTCTTTCATTTTACATTTGCATGGTACTATGGACTTCTCCAGCTCTGATAGAAACTGTTTGCAAATTCCCACTGAAACCAAGTGGAATGTTCTCACTGGCTTCAAGGATAGCCAGAATGGCATTTTCGTTATTTTAAAGTGCAGCAAATAATATCTGTTTCCTTGGGCAGCATAAAATACTATACCTGGTACATTAAAAACTGTTTGACTAAGAAGAAGGACCCAAAACTTCTCTTTTTAATGCTTCAAGCCTTTTCAATGCCTATAGCCCTCCAGGCAGCTGCACTACTTTAACAGAGCAGTGAAGGAAGAGAAACTGGAAAAAACATAACTGAAATATAACGACCTAAACGACCTAATCTGCAAGACAGATCTGTAGCAAGCCTGGTTTCACTGCCAGTGAAGTCCAAGACAAGTTTCATCTTTACAGCAAGTAGCAGAACATTTTTACTCAGTATTAAAAAGCATGAGCACTTTACTAGTTCACATACTTAAAACATGATGCCTGTAATTGGGTCAAGTGAACGTTTATGCCACATCATTTTTCCCACCAAGTTTCATAAAGCTCTTGCAAAGTCCAGAGCCTTCTTTTTGCATTTTCTGAGAGAGACAAAACAGTATGAGAAGTCTGGGATGCCCCACACCTTCCTTTCTCAAGCAGAAGACAAATGTGTCATTCTTACTTCAAGATTAAGTTTTATTACCTAAGATATTGTTGTGGCTTTCAAGTCTAATTTAATTCACCCCAACGTCAGCCGACAAAGCAAAATCTGACCTTTCTTTACACAACCTGCTAAAAAAGTATCCCTGGCAGGCTGAAGCACACAGACAGGAGCAAATACCTTTATCTGTTCCATGGTTTGCACAAACACACTCTTTGCAGCCTGCAGTGCCCACCTGCCAATTCTGGAAATCCAAGCCCTGCATGGTACCACTGCTATTTGTACTACAGTATTTGCTATTTGTACTAGGGGGTGAGATCCACAAGGAATACCACTTAAAGAGAAATTCTGACCCATAAAGTCGCTATCCTACTCCATAGTTCTGTTTTCTGCCAAATGCAACTGGTCCAAGTCTGTCATCATGTGTCCCATCTGCCTTTCCAGTGACCCCGTACCGGCAGCCTTATGCAGGTAAATCCCCGAGGAGCTTCTTCCAGGAAGGGCCTCTAATGCTGCATGTGGAGAGGGCAGATGGGATTTGCAGCAAGCCACAGCTTGATTGTCCTGAGAAAATGCCACTCCTTAGTCAGCCCCTCTCCTTTAACACATGTATGTGGGGCCCAAAAAACCACTAAAGCAAAGGAACAGCAAGCACTGCTTGCCCTCACAGGGGCTTTAAAGGCTGTGAAAAAATCAAATGTTACATGAATGACATCCAAGAGTCACAGGCACAGCCTTTGTTAGTGCTGAATAAAATGATGATGATTTGAAAAAGCCAAATTTTACATTAAGAATCTGACTGAAGAGATCTGGACCTGATTAAAGGGTTTAAGCTAGGAGATGTTCCTTACAGTAACCCAATCTAGCTCAATGAGACTGTCTATACCAAATCCATATTGCTATTTTTATTTCCACAGTGGAACTGCACTACCAAACATATTGACTTGAGCTGGCCACAAAGGAAAGTGCTGGCAAAACTGTTTCTGAAATAATTTTAGTTACACAAAATGCCTGTGCTGCTCTGGCATGTTCCATCAAGAAACAGTTCACAAGGCTCGGCCTTGAAGGTTACACTTATTACTTACATCTACAGAAACGAGCACTTAGGATGAACCATCTATATTTTAAATACAGAGGACTGAGGTATAGAAAAAGAATAATGTCCATCCTCTCCTAAGAAAGCCTGTAAAAAACTATCCAAAGTAAATACACGATTTGTGAACTATTACACATCGGACTTTTATTTTCAGTTAGATATTTCTTTCCTAATCCTTTTAGGACTAGAATATCATTAGTCTAATTGAAGACTATGTGCCTTTATTTCCTCCTTCCCCTCGGAGCAAGGCCACTCCAATCAGTGTGTGTTCATCCTGCAAATCAGTCTCTGGGAGCAGCGTGCTTTCCTCAGCAGCTGGATGCCGAGCTCCACCCAGCTGCTCTGCTACTTGCCACTAAAATGCAGCACGTCAATCACTCGCACCGCTCACGAGAATTAGCACAACACAAGTCTAATTAGAAACTAAACACTGTGTTATCTGTGATGATTTGGAGATGGAGTAAGCTGATACGTGTTTTAGGAACCTGTCTTGCCGCACAGTAGTTCATGATAACACCCACCTCACAGCCCATTAGCGAATCAAAATATTATACTGTATAAATACTACTTTGCTCTTTTCCTTTTTACAGAAGCCCCAGGTCTCAGAAGCCTCCATTACTGAGCACATGTGACTTGGTTATATTGGAACATTGTAGGAAATGGAAAGCAGCCCCGACTGTCCAAAAACAGCAAAATGAAAGCCAGTATACTGTATACTTTGGCCCTGTCTCTAGAGAAGTAGCCTCAACTAGCCTCCAGACATTTTTCACTGCAATACCTATTGGCAGAACCAAAGAAACTCTACACTGCATGATGCTGTGCGTGGACTATCAGTCCTGCACTGGGCTGATCCCTTTCGCTCGCCCTTTCCTGGAGAAAACAATGTAACCCTCTAGAAATCCAGACAACGCTACTTCGAACTTCAGCCTGGAATCCAAACTGTGAGCAGGGGGAAACCTGGCAAAGACTGAAGTCAGAGATGTGCATGTTTCACAGCAAGAGAAGGATGTGAAGGGACATGCAGCTGTCTCACTGCACAGCTTCTCCAAGAGGGAATTGGAGAACCACAGACGTAGACCACGTTCTCACTTCTAGCTGAGATAAACATTTACAAGCCATTCATTTTAAACAGGAAGGCGTAACATTAGGACACGACCTTTATTTCAGTGTGAAGGCAAGCCACCCCAGCTCACTGCGCTGCAGACATCCAGGAGAGATCCATACTGTTCCACTGCTCTGTTATTACAGGTGGGCTGGATTTTAGATTCAACGAGGAAGGTGCAATTTTATGGCTCTGTGGAAAAATCTTTAAAATGCTGGTGGGTAGATGTCTAATGATGCCAGACTGGTGCTGTAAAACATCATATGTAGATAAAGCACTGAAGAAAACGTCTGTGTGCCAATGAATGAGCATTTAGGCAAATAATTCTAAACTGTACATGCAGATTTGGTGTCATTACACTACTATTACAGATGCCTACCCTGCTTTTCTTCTTTTAAAAGGGTGCAATTCTGATGCTTTATCATTAGCTTTCTAGCTGGAAGCCGATAGAACTTGAAAGACAGCAACAAAAGACACTGGGAGATTAATTTACAGAGAAAATCTGCCGATTTTGAAAAGCCACAATCTAATTGTAGCTTGAAAGATGAAACACAGTTCTTGTTTGTATCACATCCCCCATGCTTCCCATATGAATATATACGTGCAGACAATTTTTCACTGTGGGACACCATCAGATATCACTTTGTATTGCTGGGAAGTGGATATTTATAGCAATTTCTTTTAAAAATTGAAGTAGGTCAAAGACTGAAAGGTGGTAAGTTTGGGCTTTTGTATCCCAGCCTGAGACAGTTTAATAGGTGGATCTCCTGCTCAAAGGTGAACGCCTCAAAACCTTTGAAAGGACTGTCAACAAGTTGTCTAGATTAGCTCTTCAACACCGTCATTTCCAGAATGACCAGTGATTTTTAAACCTTGGCTCACAATTAAAAAAAAAAAAGAAAAAAAAATCGTAATAGCCATACATGCCACAATAGAGTCTGGTAATTCTGCAGCAAAAAAACCTAAACAAAACTGTGCGAATATATTAAATGTAAAATTCTTCCCTGTTGTGAAACTGGCTTCTTATCACTAAAAGTCTTAAGTGGACCCTCAGCCTTAGCTTACAATTCCTCTCAATCAGGAGGAGACAGAGAAACTCCTCAAGAGGTTTAGTCTAGGCTTAGAAAAGAATTCATCCCAACACCAACTGCAGAGAACCAAAGCTCTGGAACATGCAACTCTGAAAGTCTCAGAANTTTTTTTTTTTTTTTTTGAAGCATGAGGTACAACCATGACTTGAAAATATGAACTGTACCCAACTGGAAAAGGTCTTCTGCATTATTTAATAACCCGGGGAAATGCTAATGCTGTATTTAAGTCTTGAAAACTGCAAACACTCTTTAGTGAAAAGCAAGTATACTACTTCTGGTGAGACAGACCTGCTGTGCTTTGTGAGGTTCTAGCATTTTCACATAGGCCACTCACCCAAACCTGACTTTTACTAGAAAGCATTTTTCCATTCTGGAATACTTTTATTGACATTGGGTTTTCCTCAATAATAACATGTGCAAAACAAATATTTCCTGTGACTCTAGGAACTGCTTCAGACACTGAGACTGGGACTGCAATCCATATCCATAACACACTCCAATGATCTCACAGATCCAAAAACGTAGATGAACTTGAAAATCAAAACTAGTGCTACTCTCTCATCAGATGAAAAGCAAATAATTACAAACATGTTTTAGAGCACCTGGTTGACACCTCGTTGAAAAATGGGGTACAGATTTTTAACTCCAAACAAAACTCAGTTTTGAACAATTCTAAGCAGGCACAGGAATTACCTGGGAGCTTCTGCTGATATTCAGTTGACTTCCAACTGAGAACACGCAAGAAGTGAAACAACCAGGCCTGTCATGTCCTACCCATAAACTTTAGAGGAGAGCATATTTTTATATACAGTTCTAGTAAGGAAAAAACAAAAGACAAAAATCCAAATTTAAAGCAATGCTCAACTGCTGGGAACCTATTTGTCGGCATTAAATCAGCCATTATATCAACATTAACTTACAATTAAATTTTCTAAAAATTCAGGAAAAAGTAAGATGAAAAGAAAGAAAGACTTTGGGAAACACATAAAACTCACAAAATTTTCCTTACTTAATTAAATAATGGTGCTGGCTGGCATTGCCAAGCTCTGCAGTGACTCTGGCATGTCTGATTTTGCTGTAAAATTCTGATTTTAGTTTTCTTTCGTGAAATTTACTGTTCCTGTTTAAAGGGGTTTTCTTCCTAAGAGATTCATCTTCTGTTTATATGCAGATGAAAATGATCTAACTTGAGATGGCTGGAATCATGAATAGAGCCCAGAGACAATTAAAGAAGGGGGTGCCTCTTTAGGGCAGAAAACTAGTACAGTTTAACAAATCAGCAGGATCTTAGTGTAAGGTGTATAAAGGTGGATGTTCCTTTCATTCTAGGCTGGCTTTCATATTATAAACATTATGAACTCATTTTTTTCTGAGAATTAATTGCCATAGATCTAGGCCAGGTGAAAAGCAGCACAGGGCAAGACTCAGAAATGAGAATTTCAGTTAAGAGTCAAAATATATTAATAAAGGTATGACCTTTATAAAGAAAAATAAATGTTCATACCTACATAATGTATATATGCATGTTTTAGATTGTCCTGTATTTCTGATAATAACTGTGGTTATTGCACAGAGAGCAGTAATTTGTCCAAACCAAACCATAAATAATTAAGGCTAGGATTTTGACATCGGATCTGTGTGGGTGGATTTTTGCACCCCCGCGGATTCAATGGCAGGATCAAAGATTAGGAAAGCCAGAAATACACTCAGAATGTGAATATTGCTCAAGTCCATCACCTGGCATTTCCAGTGCAGGGAAGAATCTGCTTTCACTGCCACCCTCCCATCCGAGGGCCTGGGACAGACATTTGCAGAGTAGGCAAACAAGGCATTCTTGTCCCACCCTGCCCACAGCAGCCAATTCCTGCCCCATCCACCTCTTCCAGTCAGGAGTTAGAGCTAAAAAAACCACAGAGCTGGGGCTTGGAGTTTCACTTGTCCTGACTATTCTAATAAAATCAGTTTAGCCTAAACCTCTCTGCTCAAGCTATAAATCAAACTTATGTTATAGGCTTTAAAATTTTTTAAATTTTTTTTTTTAATAAGACTTCCTAAAAAATAGGGTTCATTTCTTTTTTTCAGCTGTTCTGAAAGTAATCAGAGAAAAACTACACCATACCCTCATTTTCCTTGACAGAAGAGAACTTGTTGCAGTAACATTTGGGAATTTTGACTTAAATCATCATCAAAATACAACTCCCATTCATATGGAATAAAAGGAAAAACACTATGGCTGACATTAAGGACGGAATCAGCCCAGATGATGTTCCCCGGTTGCCTTAATTTGTGGGAGAAATTCAAAGCTTATCAAAAATTCAGCTGATTTCCATGGAAACAGGATTTTAACTCGTGAATCAAAACTGCACGAGGGCCAAAATGCCAAACACAAATTATAAAAATATTTTTCCACGTTGGGATTCTTAAAATAAGAGGCAAATAGTTAAACAAAATAGAAATAATGAGTTCACAAGGGACAAATTTTTCATCATCCAGACTATCTTTTTTTTGTATAGTGCATATCTACCTATATATGCCTATGTTTTGAATATTTCATCAAATGCCCTAATATTAAAACATTAACATATTTTTTACGGTTTTAATATCTCTGATAACTTAAAAGCAGAAAGTATGGGGAGAAGACATGTCAGCATTTAGTTCAGCATCTCACCACGGGCCAGTCACAATCTGGACTTAAACTTTGCTTAAACTCTGTTTATGGAGACAGCTAAATACATTTTTACTGAGCATCCCAGTGGAAACATTATGAATAGCATTCTCTGCTTTAGAATTATCACTTCACCTGAATATCCACAAAAAATGGATGATTATTCCCCTGGAACACATTGGGAGTATATGATTTCTCTAAGCAAACAAGGGTCACTGTTGTACTTTAGTCTTTGCAGTAACTCAGGCTCTTGCAATAAATACTTGCAGTAACATTTGACATGGGCAGTGACAAAGCTATGTAAGAGCTAGATTATTTTGTATTTTTCAGTATTTCAGTGTAGGAGGCTTTACAGTCCTCTTTCAGTTTACACAATTTTTCATAATCTACAAAACAAACACAGAAGAGAGAATATCCAGTTCAGCCCAAGGATACAGAGCAGCATGTGGTGTTCTGCATTATACCCAAACTGCTGAATTTTTTAACATCTGTCTGAGAAGAGCTTTGTCAGGTCACACAACTTTGAGAAATTTTAAGCTCTTTGTAAAGATTGTGCAGTGTTAAGACTCCGTCACAGCTCAGATTTTATATTTATGAAAACAATAGAAAAAGTTTAGCAACATTGTTTTTCAGCTTTTAAAAGAGCTCTTAAAAGATTCCCTTCCAAACTGAAGAAAAAAAAAATAGTTTAATTTAAATTACTAGGAGTCCTTCCATTCCATCCCATGACAATTTTATCTGGCACATATTAACAAATTTGTTAATTTGTTTTTTTCTTTCTTCCAAATATATTTACTATTTCATCAGATCTTTAAGATAGTGGAATATTTGTTCACTAATTTTTCAGTTTTATGCACAATTTTCTTTTTTAATAAATAGCATACACTGCAGATACAAATTGAAATACAGAAGAATACTTCAGAATTGTGTATTTGTTCTGCTGGGGTTTATTTATTCTTTCTACATAACCCTGTGTTTAAGAAACCTTCAAAGCACTCCCAAAATAAAACAGCGATGTTACATGTAACTTTTTAAGTCAAGGAATCATGGTTTCCTAAAGATAGCTTCTAATGAAAGCCAGGGGTTTTTTTTACACCACCTTTACTGATGCAATTATATTTAATCACTGTTAAGAGTCAAGATTTTTTAGCAGCTAGATGAAGTATACTGGATTAGCTTAATAGCCATATCTTTCTCAGACTTTTTAAAACCTGTTTTTCTTTCCATTGAAGCAGAGAGCGAGGGGATTGGAAACTTGCAGCGATTCTTTTGTAGACTAAAGTGGTTTAACTCTGTCTGCTCATATAAGAAGACAACTCTAATTCTCACGGCTCAAGAAGGAGAACAAACAAAAACTACATTCCCTCTCTACATTAGCCAGAAGCACATATTGTCAGAAAGGAAACGGGACAGAAAACATTAGCTGCTGTACCAAAATATACAGACATAAAATAAAATCCTTCAGGAAATTTGAGACCCAAATCTCTTCAAAGTTTTATGAAAAAGAGAGCCCGAGCATTTAGAGCTAAACTGGATGAATCCATCACTTGACTCAATACCCCAAGGAAAATGTGGCACGTAGTATATTAAGTTAACAAAAAACAAACAAATGTACAGCTAATAAGTCTGAAAATTCAAACCTTAAGTTCCTCATTATAAAAGCCACAAGTGACTTTCTAAGCAGGACTACCCAAACCACTACACTGCGTCCCTAGGGACAATCAGTTTTCCTTCTCATCTTCTTTGCTGCTTTTGTACTGATGTATAAAAGTTTAGTTGTCTGGGGCTCAACCACTTTCAGGCAGCTTTGAGCAGTCACCAGCCTAGTGATGAGATGACCATACGTGATGAAAGGACAAGGTTAACTCACAGTTTCAGAGTTAGTGTTGGTGTTTCATGTGCCACATGATGAATAACAACATGAGAGGCCCCTATTCTTCTGAAATATAATTGGCTTTTCTTTAGAGAACGGCGTAGAGAAACACAAAAAACCGGGGTAACATTCAGGTCACGCTCAGACAGATTGACTTCCTGGTGCCTCTTTCAAACCTTATCTTCCTCCTTCTCCTCTCTCAGAAATGGAAATGGATCACCCCAACTTTCCTTCTGACATTGTGCTTTCCATGCAAACATTTGGTGACTAACTAGAGATTGCTAACCCAGAGACCCCTAAAGGCTGGCTCTTTGATTCCATTTTCCTTCAGACATGCTGAGCTCCAGAACAGCCTGTTGCTTTGTCCACCTCACCGATGCCCCGTCACTGTCCCCTCGTTTCCTTCTGCCTCCTCCTGCATCCCTGCCGAGGAGGGGAGAGCCTGCTCGGCCAGACACTGAGCCACTGCCCACTGCTGAACTAAACCCCAGTGGCTCCCTTCCCACCAGCCCCAAATCTTACTTCATTTTGTGCACTGCTCACAGGTTCATCCCCCTGTTCCCTCTCTCCTGGACTCTGCTGTGTCCTGCAAAATTTGCCCTTGTTTTGCTCTTTTTCCTGGACAGTTCAGCTGCTCTTGTTCTTTGATTCATTCCTTTAGGGTTAGATTTTTTTTTCTCAGCAATTCCTCCTGTAAACTGGAATCACATGTCCCACAAATGATCCTGTCTCTAATTAGGAGATCTTTTATGTTTCTAACGTACATGTGCAAGCCAGAATTTTCCACCACACAATGCAAGCATCTATCCTCTTCTCTGCTTCTTGCTTTTGGGATTTAGAGAAAAGCATCCCTCTGCTACCTCCTGAACATTCTCCTCAAATATTTTTCCCAGCTGTTTCAGGCTTTCTGTATTCATTCCTGGCAATTTTATTTCACTCTTTCATTTTGTCTGGTGAAAGGCTAAGAAAGCTCTACCTTCATCTTGTCATTTTTTTATCCCCTTTGCCAGGCTCATGAACAAACACGGCTCTTCCACATGGGTCTGAAATCTTGGTCCATCAGTTTTGCATTCTGAGGGGTCTGGTTCCTTGCAGGGGGTTACTCTGCCAACTTCTAGGTGCTGTTAATCAGATTTTTTTTTCTCTCTGTGGATCTCTCAGCCTGCCTGATGTGAACCATGCTTCCATGCACACCATGCTAGGTAAATAACATGAGGGCTCCATATTTTTGCAGCAAGCTTTAATATGGGTATTCAGAGAGCTTCAAGACCCATAACATGTGGATATCGCAGTTGGGTATGATGACAGTAAAATATCAGTGCTTCAAACTATGCTCCCCTTTCTAAGTTCCAGCTGGGCTCCCACAGTCACTGTGACAGGAGTTTGCTCTCACAAGTTTGGCAGACACTTCCAAATGGCCTCACCTCCGTCCTGCCTAAGTAGTGAATTTCTTTTCCTAGATTTCTAACAGCCACGTTTAGGAAAGCTGCAACATTCTCTAATAGCAAGTGTTCTACAAAGAAGTGATGGTGTCAGTCAGTCCCAATTGCAGAAAAACATTCTTGCTTGGAAAAGTCTGGAGGCAAGGCTTGACCCTAACAAGTAGCCTGCCAGAACAACTTCTCTCTTGTGCAGCACAGCTCCTTGACTCTGCAGCAGACACAGCCTTCTCTCCATTAATTCATGCCTCTAAGAGTTTCAAAGCTCCATAAGGTGAAGGGAAGTTAGGTTTTAATCACATACATAAGCTCTGATAAATAGTCAGAGGCTGTGCTCTGGGAAGATGCTCAACCTCACAGGAGGAGAGCACCCCGTGTCCTTGATGCTGGGAGGGGGCTTGGAAAGTGGGAGCTCCTCACTGTCCCAGGCTGAGAAGCTCCACTGAGTCTCCAGCACAGATGCACCTGCCTGAGCCATCCTGGTGCTCTCTGACCCTGCACCCTCAACTCAGGGCTGAAGGAGGCCAGAAAGGATTCCCAGGGCAGGCAGCACATCCAGGCGGGTCCAGGGGGCTGCCACACCCAAAGAGGCACAGCACCCCCAGGTCACTGACACAAGCACAACGGGGCTACACTTCAAAGGAGTAGAAACTCATTTAAAGTGCTTTATCAGAGCAAGTGGAAATTCTGCAAATGAGGATTTCAGAATTCAAATTGTTCTGCGGGGTCACCGTACGCTCCATTTGGTCTCAAATACCACCAAGCCACACCACCAAATGACACTGATATCCAGGAGAGCCAAGTGCTGGGATTCAATCTGCTGCTGCCCCTCTTGGAAGCCTCAGTGAGAGCAAATTTTAAGAGCCGAGTTCCAAGATTTGGGACTGGTGCAGGCCTTTCTTTTTGCAAATGCAATTTTAAGGCTTGATTTAATTGTTGCTAAAAATAAGGTAATAGAAGGGTTCCGGTCTTGCACTATAATGAACTGCAGGCTCAATTGTTTGAAGAAGGAAAATTGCATTGATGAGACTGGATCAAAGACAAACAAAAAAATCAGTTATTTCCTCTTGAGGGTAAAAAATTTGGGAGGCTCATGCTTTTTCAAGCAGTTCTTACTGTGGTTTACAGGCAGAAAGATCTTGTAGTCAGATTTGATTTATTAACAAAACAACAAGAAAAAAAAGAGAAGTGGGCACATGAAGACTCCAGTGTCAGAGAAGACTCAAAGAAAACCAAATGTAGCAGTTCCTATTACAAAGTGAAACATGTGCCCAAGCTTGCTTTGTTTCAGAAATGAGCTGCAATGCAGACAAGGGAATGGCATTTGTAACAGCTACAACTGCCTGCCATCCCCAGGCAGGAAACCTCCTGCTAAACTTCAGAGGCACCACCATTTTTAATTCCTTGCCAACATACACACTTGTCATGACTGTTGGGATGCCAACCATTTCATGACACAATCCAAACAGCAAGAATTTTCAATCCAGGGAATACTCAGTGCAAGTTATGTCAGTCCCTGCGTCTCATTTCAGAGTCTGAGAATAATACATGGCATAGCCATTACAATTAAATCTACATACGCTTAAAATTATTTAGTCTTTCATGCCATTTTTTAATGATTGTCTATTGTAACCAGTCTACTAAATCTGAATTTTGTGGACACACTATTTCCTTGTCCAATAATACTGAAACTTTAAAAAAATAAAAAAAAAAAAAAGGAAAAAAAGCGGAAAAAAAAGAGCTGAGAGGCCAGGTAATTGCTTGAATCCAGGCTGTACAAAAGCACTTTTATAGATGCATGTCCTGGTTACATCAACCAGCTCAGGAGCCCTAAACTTGCCTGTGATTTGTGAAGCTCTCCCAAAGACAGCTGAGTGGTGACATGGTATTGATTTATTATTTCAGGCTGCTAAACCAAACCTAGAAATGGGAGAAAACGCTGCACTTTCTTTAAACTACTATCCTATAAGCAGCATTTGTAGTAGTGCTGCATGAACTGATAAATTTAGGGCAATCTGTGTGCCTGCAACCAGCAGCTCCACATTTACACTGAAAACATGTCCTTAAACTTACTTTTCAACAACAGTGTGCACTCTGGAGTTTTCACAGAGCAGAAGCAGTTCCCTCCCATTAAAAAAAAACAAAAAAACCCCCCATTTAAAACCTTCAACAAAATGTAAGAATCATATCCTGAGTATTGTATGTCTAGGTTTCATCAAAGGATACCAGATACACCTGCCAAAGGGCTCTATTGCCTTCCTTCAACATTCCATTTTTTTTCCTAGTCTGCTACACATCTCAAGAATTGCTACAATCCCCTGACAGACACGTTGGGCTGGAAGTACCTAAAGTCTTTGAAAATGTGACACAAGGGAGACAATGACCTCAGACCCGGTGGAGTTTTACTCAGCATCTGAGCTGGGTTTCTTAAAAGCCAATGCCCCCACCTCAGGCCACCTGAAGACAGAGAAGTAACAGGAAAAGGGGAAATGGCTTCACACTGACAGAGGGCAGGGTTAGATGGGCTATTGAGAAGAAATTCTTCCCTGTGAGGGTGGTGAGGCCCTGGCACACGTTGCCCAGAGAAGCTGTGGCTGCCTCATCCCTGGAAGTGTCCAAGGCCAGGTTGGACTGGGCTTGAAGGAACTGGGGATAGTGGAAGGTGTCCCTGCCCATGGCAGGGGGTGGAATAGATGGTCTATAAGGTCCTTTCCAACCCATTTCATGGTTTTGTGATCCTGGGGTTCAATGTAAAGGAAAAATTAAAGACCGACCAGAGGTGTCCTGAAATTGTCCTGTTAAAAGCAGCACGTCTTTTCCCAGCCAGTTTAACAGGCACTGCTTCCAGCTCCAAGCAATGTGGGTGTGTGGGTCATCTCCTGGAACTTCAACCTGCTGGCCATGGAATGCCCAGGAGTGGGCACTCACCGTATCTGATGAGGCATTTCCAGAAACTCCCCTCCCATCCAGAGCAGATCTGTATCCACCCATTTCATTTCGTCACCTACAGAGATGCTTTAAATACAGGAATATCAACTTATTCAATATCNCTATCTATCTATCTATCTATCTATCTATCTATCTCACATTTTGCTTTAGTTGGGTATGGAGCTTCCACAGATAAGAACTCACATATGCCAATCGTTTATTTTAAAATTTGGTTTAACTGATTAATAATATAACAAAATTATTGGAAACAGCAAAATAATATTAGGAGGCTCTGAAAGTATTTGGTCACCTGTTCAGTAATTTTAAAAAATACGATATTTAAGAAAAAAATAAGAATATGACTTCGACAAAATCTTCAAGGAAGATCATGATTTTCCCAAAATACCCTACATTAACATTGCTCCTGTTCTACCTTTCTGCTGGTTACCCAGAGAGTTTAAGCATCCTCTTATGCTGTGTCTTGTGAGATCTTTTTGTTCCTTAAAATCTTAAAATAAAAGTTCTTTTTTTTTCCCCTGATGTTTGATAGAGCTTTTTCTCACAGGACCTCCTGCACAGGAACCCTGCACAGAGACAAAGAGCCACATACTGAAAACCACTGCCGTGTTTGACTAAAGCTGTCGGCGCTTTTTAAAACCCATCAGAAACAGGACTGAATTCTAAGGAACATACACTCATCTCGTGATCATTTTTCAGCTGGAGATTGAATCAGCCAGCTGACTGCACAGATGAAGATTTTCTTTAGAGAAGAAAAAGGTTATAGTCAAAGCACAAAGTTGTCAGAATTTGAAAGATGCCAAAGGGAAGGCTGCCCTCTGCTCGGGAAAAGTGAACTGTTATGACTGGACTTGCCTATGGCAGCAAATCTGAATAATATATTCAGCACTGAAAGTTCACCCCAAATAGTTTAAGTTTGGCCATATTCTAAGGAACAGGTAATGATGACAGTAAGAGGCAACCAGGCTCTCCCACAACTAACTTCCCTTGTTTTACTACTCTCATTTCAGTTGTCGAAAGCCAACACCTTTACAATTATCTAACTTTAGGACATGTACTAATCTTTATGTTACATACTGTATTTCTACCCCAGCACATTCCTTCTCTGGGGAAAAAAAAAAGAAAAAAAGGATTATCAGTCATTTCCTGTGGGCTGGAAAGAAATCCAGCTTGAAAGGCTTGCAAGAGCAATTTAATATAGGAGCAACTGCACTGTCCATTCTCTGTATTCATTGCTCACCAGCTGAGTGAAGATCACTTGTGACCAAGGGCATCTGCTTTTCACAGGTAGGTCTGACAAGCCCAAATTATTCCATTTCTTGTGGAATTACAAAGAAAACTGCAGTTGAGAGGAAAAAAAAAAATCCCACACAACCAAACCTCTTTCTTTACCTGAACACATCCAAATTAACTTTCAAGCAATTTAACAAGCATGGGGTCAGCCTTTCCTCTCAGCTATTATTTATTTTACGCACTGATAATATTCTGACTACAAATTTATTTTAATTATTTGTGACAATAGCATTGGGCATTACCTGTTTTTATTGTTAACTGGGTTTCTTCTTCAAAAAATGAACTTCAGCCTCCAGAGACTTCAATCTTAACAAGATTTCATACATTACAGTTCTTGGAATAGACCACTTCCTTAAAAATACATGAGGATCAAGTTTTAGAAGATTTTAATTTAGTTTCTGATCTTTCAATTTATTCTGAGGTCTAGTCCTAAAGAGATATATGTATTACTAGACTTAGATATGTCAGAGGTAGCAGGAATAACTGTTTTCTTAATAAGAACAACCACCTCTTAACCAAACTGGCATTTTTTCTTTCTCTCCATTTTTAAAAAGATGATTCTTATGATGAGGTATGTGTGTTTTAAATTCAGTGTAAAATATATGGACACACAAATCTCAGCTTTTTAACACTGCTGGCACTAACTAAAGACATAACCCAAGACAAAAATCATCAAACTGGTAACATTTCCTCAGTAGAAGTCAATCCTCTAGATAATTATTAAAGGCCTCAAAACTCCTGACCCCCAAGTACCTCATCATTTGATACACAGCCCCAAACTGTGTCCCACGTGTTGCAAAGACAAATGGGTTTCACAGCCAATATATACACAAGCTGGTTTGGACCAAGCTGTGAGAGGAATCAAATCACAGACTCTCTAAGGGCCCTTAAAGAAACTGTGCTGTGGCAGCTCTCACACACCAGTGACCCCCCCCAAGACTGACATTTCAGCTCATCTCAACTGCCTCAGAGCTGACATAAAAGATGTACGACCCCTGAAGTTAAAAGGTCTGCCACATACAGGGCTCTGCCCTCAGACACAGGCACCCCAAACCACGTTACATATTTATACACACGTATGCATGAACGCACAGGTTTTTTATGCAAAACAAAATAATGCCAATTCTGCGCCAGGATTCCTGGGCAGCTTTTCCATGTGCTTGATGTAATCCACAGTTGGGCCATGCAGGCTGCAGATCAGCACGATGGATTCCTCAGCCAAATGGTGATTTACAGTAGTCATTTCCAGAAATAGGACGCTGATGTAATGGTTACACAAGCCTTTGCCTGCATTCATTAATACCTCTGGTGTTCTGGGGTGCACAGTGTGGTACTTGTGTCCAGCTATCATTCTTATCTACAGCATTTGGAGTGATAGCAAAGAGAGAAAATAGGCATGCTTTGCCTTTATTGCAGAGGCACAGACGATGGGAGGAGAGGGGATAACCAGATTCAATAAATAAATAAACAAATGAATCTGCATGCTGTTGATTCCCCCACACTTATTACTGTGTGTTCTACCACAAATATTCTCTTTGATGCTTACAGGAAAGACAAGCTACAAAGGCTGCAAGAATGCTTATGCCCATTACTGTCTTAATTATAAACTTGTCTGTCTATAAACAAATGAAAAGTAATGTCTGCTTGTAGGCCCAGGCCAAACTCCTATGACTATGAAGTGAGCATTCCATTATTTGTCATTTGTCACAAGCAGCATTCTATATTGCCCTGAATGTGAACACCTGCAACAACTGTGCCCAACACACATTTAGAAAACAAGGTTTTTGGAATCTGTTTTAGTTATATACATGACCTAAAACAATCCAGAGGAGAAAAAGTCATGTGTAAAAGAAGGTACTGTTAGCCTCTAGAAAATGCTCTTTATATAAAATCATATGACTACAGCAATGGAGAAGGGATCCTGATGACTCCCCAGCTGCCTGTACTACATTGACAGAGAAACAAGGAAGTACACTGGAATGTTACTGAATGTAAGATAATGGGCACCACTACAGAAAACAAACCAAAAGCACTAAGGACAAGCAATGGCATAAACTGTACAGAGTGCAAATATTGCAGCTATTTCTCAGGAGCTAAGCAAGACAAAATACATTGTCCTACTCAGCGGTTCCTACTTTCCCTGCTTACACTAACACTTCTTTTTCGTAGTTAAACACTTCTGTACTTTGAAACATATTTTCAAAAGAATAAAGAAAACATAATACATCCTTTCATTTTTTAAATACTAAGCAATTGATTTATATATAAATATATACATTTTTATATATATTTAATTCTGGCAGTAAACTTGGGCTTACTGTTCTTTCTGCTTTGATTATTTAAACAAATATTGCATTGACATTTTCTAACAATGCCTTTGCTCCTATAGACAGGGGTCAATGCACAGACAGGATCTTCTCTGCCCTAGAATTACACCTTCACGCTTTGCACCAGCTTCTACTTTGCAACTGAGTTGTTTGTTCTTTATTTTTAATCTTACCTTAAGCTTCAGAAGACCTGCAGGAGTCCTGCAGACAGTAGGATGGAAAACTTCTGCTTGGTGACTTTCATCAGGCATTTTGAATGATGGTTCAGATGAGTAAGAGCTTTTCCAGTGTTAAAATAATTTCTGCTGTAAATTTTACAGTCCTGACAGGGTGACTGCATCCAGGCTGATATGCTGCAAAAATAATAAAAATAACAACTTTCACCACCCAGAAACAGGCAAATATATATCAACTGAAGCAGTAAATATCTGTAAAGGTTTTCTTTCCTCTCCTTCTGTAACTCTATGGCAGGATATCAATTAGCTGTAAGAGAAAGGCTGCTTGCACTCCGCATTTAGATCTTGAACACACAATGAGGTACGTAGACCAGCGAGAGTACACAAGCCAGAATTTTGCAAAAACAACCTCTTTTTTTAACTGGGTCCTACGTTGGAGTTGTAAGCAGGGAAGAACAGGACATTTTTTGTGCATGCAATTTAAGTTCACAAGGGCAGCAATTCTCAAACAATCCCCCAGACAACAATTTTGTTCTTTTTGTGTCCTCAACCTGCTGCTCCTCTCTCTCAATCCATGATCTCCACGATGGCACTGCACATGGTGGTGCTCTTTGTCGGGACACTGCACTGTGCCACCAGGAGAAGCAGCAGCTCTCCAGATGCTCCCTACACAGGCTGGGGAAGCAGAGCAGCTCCCTGAACTGGGAAAGGGGACAGGAGCAGTGCTCTGAGCTGCACGTTGCATTTCAGCACTGCAGGAAGGACCCATGCCTGCTCTTTGACTGACACGTCATGTGGAGTAACAGAGCAACCCTGACCTGGTGAATGGGGCGGTGTAGGGGTGACACCACGGCCTCTCAAGCACCTTGTGGAATATTTATCACCAGGGTTTTCTGGCAGGCAGAGTAACCACAGTACAGGCTGAGGTGGCACCTCACTTGGTAATTGCACAGGCTGTAAACTCACACTGGAGACTTCCTCAGGACAACTCTGCTCTATGCCCAGGAAGCTGGAGATGGAATCGACATTGTAAGCTTAAATCTAAAATAAAATTCATCAGTGGCTGCAGAATTATCACTCTCTCTCAGCAGCCAAGGGTCTCCTCCACATGGTTCAGCTCAGCACAAGCCCATCCTGCACCTGGTGCTCCAAGAGGGACCTGTTGTGGATGTGCCAGCCTGGCCCTGGGTGAGCCACACCTCAGAGAGGCAGGAATTCCTCCTGCCCTGCTCACACAACACTTGCAGACACCTCAAAGAAGCCTTGAGCAGTATTTGGACAGCAATTCCTGTAGTGGTTATTACAGTGCAAATTTTACCTGTAAAAATTCTTGTCCCACACTGGATAAATATGTAAATAACTCTGCCCTGTACCTTTAATAAAATTAAATGTATTTTTAAATTTATATTTAATACAACATATGAAATACTAAATGTAACTGTACCCATGTGCAAGACATAAACTCAGCTTTCTATAGCAACACATATGCTGTTGGACTCAGCAAGCAATTTCTATAGGGGCAGGGTGATTAATTTCAATCCATACTTCCAAACACGTGTCTCAGAGCACTAAAGTATACTTTAATTACTGCGCCAAGCAGATGAGCACATAATAGCAGCTATCATTTCAGAACTTTACAGACGTGGTTCACTATTCGAAAAAATCCCTCTTAGATGAACATTTGCTTTACAAAAGCAGCAGACTCTTGATCTTATCGATGTTGCTTTATTTTAAAATCAAATCACAATTTCCTGATACTCAGTATTGTTCTTAAAGCCTCGGGTTCTGCAGTTATGCAATTACATGACATCTAACAAGTTTTAAGACTAAGTATATGTCTACCTGTTGTGTTTTATGCTTAAAACCTGAATCTCAGCAGCTCAACAAAAAACCACTCTGCAAAGAAGCCCTACAGTGCTTTACCTTCTAGCATTATGACATGATTTTCTAATCCAAGCTAGTAGTTTTCTATATTAATACCTGAAATTAGTAACACCACACTTAACCCAGGAATCTGCTGTGAAGGCCAAGGCCAGCCAACAGCATCAGCTCCTGGCATTGCTTCCAGCTGATGGTCAGCAAAAATATCCACACCCCTTAAGGGGGCTGGACAAGAGTGATGTGGCTCACAGGGAGCCACCCTGCCTGTCCTGGTGCCTGCATCCCATGGGACATCCCCAGCACTGTCCTGAGAGGCTCTCGTGCCACTCCTCAGCTGAGCAATTCTGCAGCGTAGGCAGAATGAGCAGGACCCCCAGGATGACCATCAGCTCTGTGAGAAGGGGCTAAGGGGCCTGAGTAGGCTTTGGTGACAGCCTCTCCACATCCAACAGGAGGCTCGGAGAAGCCAGAGCCAGGTTCTCCACAGTGGGGTGTGGTGGGAGAACAAGGGACAACTGACAGAATTTGAAATACAAAAGGTTCGGGTTAGAAACAATGGAAAACCCTCCTGCCACCAAGTCACAGAGAGGCTGTGCAGTCTCCATGCTTGGAGGCTTTCGTGACATAACTGAACAAAACCTTAAGCCACCTGGTCTCAGCTGGCCAAGCTTTGAGCAGGAGGCTGGACTAGATGCCTCCCAAGGTCCTTCCACTCTGAAGGATGAGCCTATGACCACCCTGTGCTGCTGACCATTGCTGCCTAACTGGAATGTTCTCTGGAGCTCTGCTGCCTAACTGGAATGTTCTCTGGAGCTCATCTCTTCTCAAAAGATTTTATTTGCTCTGTTCACATCTCAGAGACTCTAGTTCTTGACACCCATCAGGCCCTGCAAAAGTGTCTTATCTCACACCCGTGGGACTTTTTTCCCTCTAAGAGCCAGCAGCTTCAGACAATTGAACCCCAAAGTATTTTAGCAAATACTCTACAGTTCATGGGTTGAATTTCATTGTTCCACCCAATGAGTAACAACACACACAAACGCACACAGAGATCCAAACAGCATTTACCATGCACAACAGAAGAGGGAAATACCTGTTAAAAATGTTTTCCTCATCATGAACAAAATCCAATTTAGTTTAGGACATTTTCCCATTATCTTTCAAAAAATACAAATCCATATATCACTTTGACATACCTTTTCTCACTGGGGTCAAAAACACTGCTGAAACTGTTGGTATAAATGTATTTCCATTACTTTCCTCACGCATGTGTTCTACATTTTCAGCTCCCAAAGCAAGTGCAGAGATCAGAGAGAGCCCTATGGCAGCTTCCATGCAGAACAGACACCCAGAGCCCACTGGCAGCCTGGCCCATGGCACAGATTTCCACACACAGACCTGTTTTTATGACTACTTGAGTGCTGAGCCTAACACCACCAATACAACCATACACAAGGGAACTAAGAAGCAGCAGTGTTGAGCTACCTAGAATCCAAACTATCTGACATTTGAAAACGCTCCTCAGGCTCTTACATGAGGTCCTGGGGACATTTTGGTACACAGACTTTACTGCTCGAGTCTGAAAATAGGACAGAGGGAATTCACCGAAACAAACTTTATGAGTAGTTTGAAATACACAGCTGTAACAGGTGACCCCAAAGCAACACACACACAGTTAGCACAAACCTACTCTTATTAGAAGGCCACCTTCCTAAAGCAACTGCTTTAGTTCCTGGAATGCTTCTGCTTAATTTCTTTGTCTTGTCCAGCTGGGCCCTAACTCCATTTTGCCAATGTGCATCATTTCCCCCTAGAAAATAGCAAATGGACAAATCAGATTCTAGCCTCTGGAACCAAGATACTACTGAGCTCCATAAGCTATTAAGGGGTTTCAAATTATGGCAAACAAATCCCTCAAGGCTCACTTAGAAAAAAAATATAAAAACACAGGTCTAAGCTTGCCAGACTGTCTGCCTCTCACATTCACAGAAACCCGCCTCAGAAGAAAAAAAAAAAAATCTTTATTATGTATGAGGTACAGACCATCTGCGATGGGCTTTGAGAGCCAACTTAAAAGTGGGGGGGAGGAGAGTGTTCCCAACTGCATTCACAGTCAGTGAAGAGCTTGAGACTCAGCAGCTGTCTGTGAGCAGGGAAGAGGTGGTGGGTCAGGATGAATGAGGCTGCACAAGACCTGCCAGGGTCAAGGATGGAAAGGCACATTGTTACACACAGACTGTGTACAGAGGCATACGGGGAACAGCAGCAAGAACCAAGAAAACCTTGTGGAGACAGTAAGATCATCCCATAAACAAGGTATTCTAGGAGCGCTGCTTCCCTGTCACTGAACAAAAATAAGGGATGACAGTATTATTCCTGTGGTTGTAATACAGACCACTGAACACCTCATGCCATAGTCAGTAAGAATGGCAACAGCAGCAAACTGAATATAATAAAAAAATTCTTTTTTACCCTTTCTTTTAGAGAATTATACACATCTTTCCATATCAGTCTTCAAAATTTTCATAATTCTTTTGACACCTTTTTTCAGTACTCCACTACACATATCTGTATTAGCCATTTACTGTTATGCATACCATTCAGCTCAATAATGTTTCATTTCTGAAAAGGAAAAAATGACTTTTTTTTTTAATTTTAACCACTGAAACTAGAGTCAGGTTTAACCCTCCTCACCCAAAAAAATCCCAAATCCCATGAGAACCTTTTCTAACATCTAGCAGATTGCTACGCCTTTGTGTGTTTGCAGCTCAACAAACAGGATAGTTCCTTCGGCTGCAAATGAACTGTGACCAGACAAATATGAGTAAACCCTTATAAGTGACTGTTGCTGATTCTGTCAGGAAGCAAATCTATTTTACATCTCTGTTCAAGCCAAAATCATCACAAGTACTTGTCCTGTTTCATAGAATTTTGCTGGCTTTTTAAACACTACAAATTAAACCCTGCATCCACTGATATCCCTGGCTAAAACTCACTCGGGCCTGTGGGGCCAGGCTGTCGCCTGGAACGCGAGTGTGTGTATGGGCTGATCCTGGAAGTACTTACCAGTGGTGGAAGGGGCACTGATGAATCTCGCTGTCACACACTGAAATCCCTTTTCCCAGCCATCTGCTCCACCTGGCTGCTGGAGGTGAGGGCTCTCCACGCCGACTCCAGGGGCTCAGACCTCGGGGGTGCTGCAGCAGCTCTGCAGCGAGCGACGCCCTTCTGGGGCCGGAGCCCGACCTGTGGGTTTACAACGAGGCAGCTCAGGTGCGGCTTCTGCTGAGGAAGCACTAATCCCCAGGGAAAGGGTGGGGTGGGGAGTTTGGGGCAGCAGCAGCTCAGAGCAGCTTCCGGGAGGCTTGCCAGAGGTTGTCTGCCAGCGGGGCTGGCTTTGCTCCTGCACAGAGCCCGCACATGCCGGGGCCTTCAGCAGCATCCGCACGGGAGGCTCAGGCCTGGCAAAAACAGGCACCTTCCATGTGGGCACGAGGACATCACTTTCCCTTTGCTCAAGCACTACAAAGACTGGGAGAAACAGCGCAGGAGCGCTGCACTTAAATTTGCTCATTTAAAATAAGGTCAATTTTGCATACCTGTGCCAATATCTCTGGAAGATTTACTGGCTGTGCCCCTGCAACTCCACACTGGTCTGCATACATTAAGCATCAATTCAGATGAGCCCTTGCTATGAGAATGCCTTTTTACCCACCTATCTAGGAATACGGTTATGCCTAAGCAGGGAATTTGAAGTCGTTTCCCAGACTGTTCCTGAATCCAACTGCAACCTGTTTATTTTGACCTCAGTTCTTAGAAACTGTTGATGCCACGGTAGAAATATGCTGTGTGTTCCAATAGGCAACAAACAGTCCTAATGAGAGCACACTCCATCTGTGCTGCCAGCGCACACAGCCTCAGCCTATAGCTCGGATACGCTGGAGCTGAGCGTGCAGGGACCAGCTCACGCTGCAAGGGACATCCTGGCACGGCAGAGCTCCCCGAAACAGGCCTCTGGGAGAGTCCTGAGGCAGCCAGGGTAGGCACCACCAGCACTCCAGTTCTCCCCTCCCTGTTCTGAGCTTGCGGAGTACGAAGCTTTTTACGTTTTTTTTAAACGTTTCAAAACTACAAAGCAAAGAAAGCTGACTTAAAATAAAACTGCCCAGTGCTCTCGAAAGGTAGGAGTTAAAGCGTGCAGAACATATGGCACTATTTACAGCCGGCTTGCACGCTGAATTCAAGGGAATTTTCCATCAACCTCGTACTCTGCAAAAGGTACATTACAAAAAAATGCATGTGGGGATCCTTTAATTTCTCTTGCATCTTCTCTTATAAGATGCAGCTGGGGAGCAACACTCACTGGTATTGGTAGCATGAAACGGCGATCCTTTCCTGTTACCAAGGTCTGGTACAAATTACCATGGATTTAGAGGCACTATATAAAAGACAGTGCTGATTTGTTTCTAAATTTGTATCTTGATTAAACTGTCAGACTATAGCACAGATGCAGAGCTCACCTGATTTTAAAATCCTACAACAATAAATTATCCAAGAAGTGCACTAGAACTTGAAAATGCTTATAAATGGATCAATACTATGCTTTATGTTTAGATTTTACATCTCGGTCATGCCAAATCAAATGGAATAGAAGCAGCACTTTATATTCAAACTGTACACTCAGTGTGTTCCAAATAAAACTGTATGGGAGGGGAGACTCTGAAGCAGGATTTTCAAAACCACCAAGCTGACCAACAGAATAACAACTGTATTATTATTTTCAGAATTACTTTTAACTGTGTTTTGGCAGACAAAAAAAAAACCAAACAAAACCAAACAAATATAAAGGGCCCAAACTCCTATTCTCAGGAATTCACATGCAAACTTGCACAGGTCAGATCAGTGTTTTTCAGCATTTACTCCTGTAAATAGAGCAGAATTTGGTCTCATCCATTAAACGAAGTTATTTACTCCAGAATAGCTTCAATGATGCTGAATATATTTTAACTATCCAGAATTTCATCATCTAGGATTAGTGCTGTAAACACACATAGGCATTGTGGTCTAATGAAAAGAAAAAGTCAACACAAATATGGCACAGCAAAAGTGAGATCAGCCATGCAGAACTTCCAAAAAGTAGCTTAGGAATTAAACTACTATTATTAAAGCTACTGTTATTGAACTATGGCTGTTACAACTTTTATTGAATCATTCTGCAAATTGCAAACATTATAAAACAGAATAGAACAGTTTTCCATCATGATTACAAGCCATTGCTGTTCCTAAAGCTTTTGCTTTTTAAACCGATGTTCTTGTATGTTTGAACACAGTTTTTCTATTTGCTTTTACGTGATATCCATGTAAGAAAAGAGCTATTCTAAATTAATTAATCAACACACACCCTTCCAGAGAGGGAATATATGATAAGTGAAGTTCAGGCATATTTTTGTACTCTCAGAAGAGGGTAATTGATCCTCCCCTCTCCCCAGTTTCAAATGTGGAACTTGGCTGCTATGGGTTCTTTCCCACACAAATCAAGTCCTAGCTCTTTTGAATTGAAACAATATGGGATGATTATTGTGGGAAATTTTTTTACTGTTACTGTAATTTAAAACTTTCTGTGCCCAATTTTGCATTTTCTATAAATCAAAAACCCATTTCACTTAGGGCTACAATTAAACAGAGGAAATCAAAGACTAACTTCTAAGCAAGTCTTGCTATTAATCATAGGACAAACTAGTATTACAACTACTTTTACTGCAGTTCCTTTCTGCCTGAGAACTACGTTTTCATCTGAAGCTCGAGCTCTTTAGAGGAGACTGTGCCACAGATGAGACAAATTAGACAAAGGTACAGTGAACGGGAGAACACCATGTGCTGTTGAAGATGAGCCTGCCCAGCAGTCCAGCACCAGCACAGGGACACTGCAGACACAACCACTCTGACCCTGCCATCCCAGAAGCTACCACACTTCTTCCTTCACCAGGGGCAGCCAAGGAGTCACATCTGTTGCTTTACATATCTGAACTGAAATCATCACCTTTCTGCTTTTGAGAGAAAAATTTACAAAAGCGGCGCGTTTCGACACCGAAGTTTGTATTGAAAGCAGGACGCGCACACGCAAAATTAAAATCGGAGTGCAAAATGAAACCGCGTGGAATATGGAAACGTAGGACTTCTGTTTTTTTCAAATTGGAAAGCAAATTATGTATTTTTATTTTGTAAAAAGAAAAAAATGCATATTGATTGCTAGACAAAATAAAACACGAATTCTCAAATCAACAGAAACATGTTTCACCCAGCTGTCTTTATTTTTTTTCTCTGTCTCTGTTTCTCTAAGAAAAATTTTCATGTCATTTCTTTTTTCCATATAATTTAGGGAGAGGTTTAATGTCTCATGGTGTTAGTCTATGCAAAACTCCTACAGAGGTACAAGTCATGCAAGTCATCACATTATTTGCAGCAGTACATCTACAATAAGAATAAGTGATAGTAGTAACTTATTCATAAAATATATGCTCAAAACAAAAATTGGCTTCCAGTTAAATAGTCTGCAGTGTGTATATTCCACGCTAAAGAGGAGCCTGTTACCGACTGCAAAGCAAAATTCAAATGTATCTTGTAAAAAACTCTACTTTTTAAAATCAGACACAAAGAAAACAGCTGTGAGGAGTTTGAGGCGTTATTGGAAGGGCTTCTTACACAAATCAAATAAAACCTTCCCAACACGGACTTACTACCCTAATGTAATTCAACAAAACATGAATGGAAACGGTTTCACCTCTGAGCAGAACTAGATTTCAAGAGTAAATTACTTACTGAGGCTATAGATTGAAACATTGTTTTACCATTGATTTTCTTCTTACCTAAGATCTCTCATGTACGTGTAATTTTCATTATCTCTGACAATGAACTCCCGCAGCAATCAACACATCTGCTTTCTCAAAAGGTGCACTGAAATCACGTCAGTCTGGCTGTGGCACCAGGAGCTCCCAGGCCTTTGCTTCAGGCTGCTGAAACCTGCTCATCCCTTTGAGCACACCTTTCACCCTCCCTTTGCCTTCCTCTGATCTGCGTATCAGCCAAAGGCCAGCAATGACCATACAGGAGGTGCACGAGCAAAACAATGCCTGCAAACACAGCTTTGCCTACCAGGAATGTTGGAAAAACTGGATGTCAATTGACCTAAAGGGTAAAGAAAGAAAGAGCGGGGAAAACCCAAAAAAATCAAACACAGAAGTTTGGAAGCCTCATGCAAAGAGCATGAGAAAAACCCAGACCACTCACTTCATGTAGGTAGCTACAAACCCTGCCCAACTCCACTGGAACATCTACACCTCTTTTTCTGTTTAGGTTTATCACATTAATTTCTCCTATTTGATCTCAACCGATACTGCAAACAAGGGAGGGGAGCTGCCTGCCCTGGCCAGCTTATGCTCTCCTGGTGCTCAGGACATCCATATGCAGCTGGACCTGGAAGTGGAAATGAGAGTCCAGGACCACCAGTTACCAAAAGCACTCCTGAACCAGCTGGAGACACCAAAATAAACACCAGCACCACAGCTTAGGGGCCCAGCAGCACTCACCCGAATATTTTCAGAGCCATTAATAATCAGACTATAAAGTTGCCAAACTGGGCAGAGGAATACTAGGAAACATTTCAGAGAAGTCTGGCTGCAGGATTCCTGTATTCCTACCTTTGGCTCAAAGCACTGGACATGGAGAGAGCACACAGAGGCTCCCAGTCTGGGACTACATGTGGGTGCACAGGTCAGTCCTGTGCATAAGCACCTGCAAGATACGGTTTCCACAGGCACATTTATTAAAAATGCAGGGAAAAACTAAACCCAAACAGCTTTTCCAGTGTTTCTGAAACACCCTGGCCTGCTGGAGCCGTCCACACGGTGGAACCAGCGTGGCTCCATGCACTCAGCTGTTCCCCCTTGAGCACCCCGTGTCTGTCTGGGGCACTCCAGGGTGGCCATTCTCTTGAGGATGGACACCAGACACAGAGTGACCTGGACATCTGCTGCTCCAACCACTGCCAGTGTGGACAAACCTGCCTCCTGGCTCCTGGAAACCAAGCTCCTAGTGCAAACAGAGGAGACGCTGCTGCAAAAAGAAAAGAATCCTAAACTCAATTACATTTATCCTACAAGCTACAGTAGAATAAAAAGAATAGAGTTGTCAGAGAAAAAAAAAAAGAGAGACAGCAAACAAAAAATCTAAAATGTGCTTGTGTCTTTGTTTTTAAAAGTTGTATTCCAGCTTTCTGTTCTGGAGGGAACATATAAAATGTTATGATTGGTAAGTTTCTGTGGTCATTGTTTAGTATTCTATAAAGGTTGGGGGGGGGATTGTTTTGTTTTTTGGATTTTTTTTAATGCAATGATCTACCTAACCTCCCCCTATAATCTTAAAATGCTATCAACATACCAGATTTTAATTACTTGCACAACAGAATCCTAAAGTGGAAGGATAAGAGACCAGGCAACTTCACAGCATCTTTGTCCCAAGCTGTTCTGATCTGACCTGGACTTTGACTTTGGTATATTGATGCAGATGCTGAGTGGGTTAGTGGTGATAAAAGAACCCTCATGGCAAGCAATACATCACCTTTCCACTTTGATAAAGAATACTAGTGAATTTTGGGAGGCAAGGCCTCCCAAAGCTATGAGAAAAAGCCTCCATTCAAAGGCAATCAAGGCCTAGAACAGCAGCTACACTCCAGATCCAGACTGTGAGTGAGATGTCCCTTGTGCAAGGGCAGTGCTGGACCCCTCAAATTCTGCAGGCTCTGCATTCCGAGCAACTCTCCCTTCCCAGACGAGAATTCTGTGCTGTACGTTTGCTGTACATGCTGTACTTCTCACAGCAGAAATCTCATGGGCAACACCAGATTTATGTCCAACTTACAAGGAGAGGTGCTGAGGCAGAGAAAGAGGAGGAAACTTGAAGAGGCTCTTACTTTATACCCACGGCTGAGTGAAAAAGCATCTCCCAACTCCTCACTCACTTTTCCAGACAAGGGCACCGCAATTCCCATTTCATCATGGCCTGATTTCTGGACAATAGCATGTCTAGATGCATTTTACAAATTAAAGGATATTATAAGAAGAGATAGAAGAATGACTAAATAAACTGTGATCAAAATAATCTGCAGTCCCAGAAGTGTTAGCTCTAGTGATTTTGATGGCACAATACAAATTATTCTTCGTACCCATCATTTCTTCTAGTGGCTTCTACAGTAGCAGCTCATGGCACATGACAGACAGAAAAAAATCTGGGGGCTATCTGAAGTGATTTGAGTGGGGCTTAAACTTCACGTTAGCCTTGAACTAGCCATCAGCATAAATGTGAAATTCACTCTGTGAAGAGTGGCTTTATTTTTTTCAATTGTCATTAGAAGCAATACCCACCTGACAGCCACTGGTCACCTGTGGAAACTTTTTTTGTCCTGAGTGCTCTCCAGAAATGCTCATACAGAGCCAGAACAGAGGCTGCAAGTGCACTGGCAAAGTGGTTTTTCAGCTTGATCTCTTGGTGTTAATTGAATTGTAAGACTTTTCTATTTGTTCTTCCACTACTTGCAACCTTAAAACTAACATACACAGTCAAGGCGTAGGCCTAGTTTTTCACAGATTAATGTTCAGGAGAGCTTGTTAGCACTTCCTGCTGAACCTTCAATTGCTCTTCCATTTAATGTTTTAGGTTAGATTGTATCTCAGGAAGAACATATTGATGAGAAGAAAAGTTACAAAATTCAGGAACTGGATACAGGTGCACTCACCCCCCCTTTTCCAGGTGAAATCCAACCCACCACCAGGCCTGTGTGGACTCTTTGGTGTATTCAGCTCAGCAGGCATCAAAAGTTAAAAAGCTTGCAGCAATTATTCCAACAATGATGGAATTTTAGTGCTTCTGTGTCTAGCCCAGAACCTTATATGGGTGCAAACCAGCCATATCCAACTGACACTGTAAAGAAATCTATTTTGGGAAGAGAATTATGCTCATACTTTAAGTTCCTTCCAACTTGATAAAAGCGATTGCAAGACATGGCCCACGGTGACATGGACCAAAGGGACCTGCACCAGTAAATGCATGTATGGTACCTTCCCCAAACATGAAGGTCTCCTTAGAAAACCACACTTATTCTATGTTCACTCCTGACTTGAACTCTGGAATGCTCCTTAAAAACATCTACAACCATCTTCCAGTTGGCTTTCCCATCCCAAACCAGCCTTCTCCTCAAGACTCCAGATCTTGTTCCCAGCTGGCTGCACCTGGAGACATGTGGTATTCCTTAATAGATTTTAATTAATTAATTAAATAGAAATCCTTAATCTTCTCTTAAGCAACACTGCTGAGTTTTGATTCCTGAAAGCATTTTGGGGAAAACAAAATGCAAGCACCACATAGATATCATTTTTATGCTGTTAAATCCCACCTCTAAAAACATTTTGTGTTACAGAGAAGCAATCAGTACTCTAAGGAAAGTGCTAAACAGCATCTTAAATGTATACATGTGAATATTATACTTGCAATTTCACTTTTATTTACACCAAACAGCAGGGCACACATACAAAAAATACTCAGATCTCATACGTGAGACATATACGTAGTAGAATAGGTTATACTTTAAATGAAATAATTTTATACAGACATTCAAAGGTACCAATAAGACAGTAGAAATAATTGTTTTAGTATAATTTAAAATGTAAATGTCACGTAATATGTAATTTAAATGTAAATCTGCACCTTAAACCTTCAATCCATCAATGTAAATCTCCATTTAAGAAACAAAATTTCCATGTGATCATGCTAATTCCTCCTTCTATAATAATTATAGAACGAGAAACATATAACCTTCAATTAAAACTGGTAACTAGCTATCTTCATAACAGATCGAGTTGAAAAACTGCTTTTATAAAACGGTTACTAATAAAAATAAATTTTAAAATGTTAATTATTTATTCACATAATAACTAAGCAATCAAAAAAACCCTATATGTCACACTGCATTAAAACCAAAACTAAACCTCACGATGAACCCCTGCAGCAAAATTATATACGTCCTTTGGGCCTGTAACAGAGTTTCCATCCATTTTGGGATGTGATCAATTCCTTCCATGCACTCTGCAATTCACAAATGCGTGTCGGAGTAGGAAGAATACTGATTCCGTATCATTTTTAATTTAATATATTTTTGCATTATTCTGTCCCTTAAAACCAGAACGCAGGACTCTGACACTCCTTGGGTTAAACTGGATAAGCCAAGAAGGTACAAAAGCTCACTGCCCAAGTCTGGAGGTTGTGCAGAATGTAGCGTTCTTTAAATGCACTTTAAGAGTCATTTGAGTTCAGGCTTCCTGCATCAGGTTTTTAAATTAGTGTTAGCTGGGTTTGAGAGAACAATCCAAAACCCTCTGATATCTGTAGGAGACTTTCCACTCACTCAGGACTGGATATACTATTTTGTTTCCTATAGAGAAATTAGACAATACATCTTATCTGCCAAAGGTAACAAAACCATCATGAGAACTCTCCTTTCTTGAAAAAAAAAAAGAAAAAAATCTGCAACCAGAGAGAAAAATAAATATATACATAAAAAAGAGAAGAAAATAAAGAATGATTTATCAAAGAGGAAAATCTTTTGAAAATGATATTTGCCGTATATACAAATGTAGAAGTAAATATACCAGAGCTCTTTGTGTTTGGGTAGCAAAACAAATACAGTGATCAAAATCTCTTGGATGCAACAAAACAGCCTTCCCAGCCTTTTGCAGACTGCATTTCAATAAAAAGCAACAGCAGCTCTTAAAAGATTGCCAATGCATTTAGAAGTCCATGTCAAAGCTTCGTGTTCACCAACACAGAACTGCCTGAACTGAAACAACTGTCCATCTGAGACACTGTCAATATTTGTAGCTGCTTTATGGTTATTACATCCTGCAGATGAAAATGCAAATGAACTCTCCCACAGAACAGCCCCTCCTCGGTCACCTATTGCTACTGCGATTCCACGAGACCAGTTACTGCTTTAGAAATTATAATGTAACTTGTGTCAAAAAAAAAAAAAAGTATTTGGTGATCATTTTTACAGGCCCCTCGAAGTGACTCCTCTCTCTGAGGAATTAACTCCGGTGTAAAACACCTCGGCCTAGCAGGACTGTGAAAAACAAAAGTGCTCTGCTCTCACATATTTCTCTCAGCTGCTCAGTTCAGCGGCCTGTAGCCCCAGCACTAAAATAAATAGACTTGATGGTGCTGCTCCTTGTTTTCTAGCTCCTGAGATCAACTGTTTGCAGGGTACTTTCCTACTTTTGAAACTACATAAAAAGAAAAAAAGAAAAAAAAACCCAACAAAAAACCAAACCAGAGAAAAATAAAGAAAACAAGACCAGTCTAAACAGTATTATTTTTTTCTAATTTGGCACTCCAAAAATATTTGCCTCTGTAGTTATAAAACCACGTGAACTCTTTTATTCTTGAAATTGTAGCTACCCTCTCCTCTGGAAATGTCTCCTTACACTGACAAAAGAACTTCAGGAGCTGAATGAATGCCACAGCAAACATATCTATGTGAAGGTATCTGAATAAATAGGCAACATGCTAAGTGTCCCTCAGATTTAAAGTGTGGCAAAATATCAGTCAGCAATTCAAATGCAATCAATCAAGGGCTGCAGAAAATGATGACTTAATTAATATTTGATAAAGGTATATTGGTTATTATAATAATAAATTCATTTTTCCTTAGCTCCTCTTCCTTCCCCTTTGCAAAATGTTCGATTGGTATGCAAAGCAATTTACTTTTCTATTTGCGCTTTAACAAGTTTGAAAAGAGCAAATCACTTTGAAACTCCACACAGATTGGACAGGAGCTAAATGTTTTCCTTGGCAGATAACAGGATACGACGGTTGAGGTTAATTTAAATTTACGTGTGTAAAAATAAATAGGCAGTACATTGCCATCTCAAATCTATAGACTCCTTCCAAAAAGGCTGCCCTAATTTAAATAAAGAATGCATAAGGTAATGCATCAGCTACATACCAAATATTGACCCAACATTCCCTCTTTTTTATTCATAGAACGCTCATTTGGAGCACCAGTGAGACAAAGCTCTTTGGAGCACCACCCTATCCCCCCCCTCGGTTTTTTTTTAAAGCAAAACAACAAAACATGATTCATGCTTAGATGTGTATTTTAGAGCATCACGCCTAGACAATTTTTATGAGAGTTTTGAAAAGTTTTGTGGAAGACCCTGAAAACCACTGTAGCAGTCAGATCTTTATTTGAAACTATTATGTATATAGTCTTAATCCAAATCCCATTTGAAGTCAGTGGAAAAACCCCCGTCGCCTTCAGAGGCCTTTGGATCAGATCCTTTGTTTCCAGAGGTACAGAACAGCAAATTTCAAACGTATGCAAGAACGAGAAGTATACAACTACTAAATAAATGGTAACACTAATCTGTGAAAAAAAGCAGTTTTTATAAAGGGCAACTCAAAATTATGAGATCTCATATTTGATGGTATTTTTTTTTAAAGACAGGCTGCAAAGGGCCTGATTCTGGGCATTTTATTCCTACATAGCCCTCTACAAATTACGGCGTCTTGAACAGAATTACGTTCTATTTTGGAAATCATAACTCAAATTTAAGTAAAACCCTTTTAGAACTGGATATTTAAAATACCCTCTGTGAGTGCAGAGGAATACCTGTGGACAGATTTCTGCACCATTCCTACGAGAATCACAGGCTGGTTTGCTCTCTAGTGAGAAGTTACAGGCCAGAATCATTAGTGATTCCACAAATGTTCACAGAGACTATGTTAGTGAATATCAGGTGGAGGGGATTGCTCCAAAGCCCATCAGACTCAGCTCAATAGAATTCAATGTACTGTGGCTCAGGTATGGACTTAGATGCACAAGCGAGTTCAGATCCGCACGGCCCAGCATAGTTTACAGCACATAAACTCAGGACTCGCCGAAGTGCATGTGCACTTCCAAACATCTACCCGTCCATTTTCTATCTACTGGGATCACTGCTGGGGAATGTCTGTTGTGCTGGCTACTGGGATTCCAACTTTTTGTCTTCTGGCTGCAAACGTGAGTCTAGCTAGCTGCACGCACACTGAATAAATGAACACTTATCTCTGCGACAATCAAACGCGCTAGGCGAGCACACGCCGCACGAACACGCATGCGGCTCTGAAGGAACACGCTCCACAACGTGTCTTATTTGAGAAACAAAAGACATGCAATCGTGTTTTTAAATTATTTTCTCCCCGCCCCCCCACCCCCCTTTCTCGGACAGGTACAGGCGTCATAAATCAGCATTAGAACTGTGGCAGCGTGGCTTTGTTGTGCATCTCAGACCTGCACAAGCAGCACCACTGCGGGGGGAGGAGGGAGGGCTGATTACCGGCACCTGCTTCAAGCTGCGAGGGACTGATGCAGTTAGCAGGAAAAATGCCTAATTAGAGCGCATTTCCATTTTCCTGAGGGAAGGTGTCACGATCACTGAGCACCCATGTGCACGGCAGACTCTGAGCACCAAGGCCCTGCCAAGGTTTGTGGAACATGTGGCACATGGACGGAGGCCGAGTGCAGCACAGAACCCGTTCTGCTCGCAGGGGAGCTGACGAAGCGCTGAGTGGATGTGAATTACCTCACCCCCCCACCAAAAAAAAAAAAAAATTAAAAAAAAATCTGTTTTCTTTTCTCAAGAAAACTGGATGGAACAAGGCAATCCTTCTACTCCTTTTATTTCTCCTTAGCTGCTACAAAAGGTTTACAAACACTTGGCACGTACTGTGAGAAGACAGCACTGTACCCACAGAACCACACAAAATACAATCCAGCCTCACAGTCCTAGTCATCTCACATATTCAACAAAGACGAGAAGCCCGGACTGCACCCACATCTCAAAGAGCCAACCGCTGCTCCATTCACTTTCCCTTTCTCCTCTCCACCTCCTCCATCCTTTCCCCCCTCCTTTATCCACAATAAAATCTCTATTACCCTGACCCAAACCTGGCAACGTTCATCCGGACAAAATTACAATTAATTTTAAAAAGTTTAGCCAGACAGCCCACTTGCTATCTCTGGCAGTAAGGATCCCATGGGAGCCCACCTGCCTGCAGATCCTGTTCCCGTGGGATCACTGCTGTGCCATTCACGGAGCACGCCTCTGCCCAGCACTCTGCACCCCTCCCAGGCCTAGAACACATGGACCTTGCCCTTGTGTTCCCCTCGTTCTCCACACTAGTAGGTAAAAGCCAGATTTTCAGCCAAGAGAGGTGGGAGGTTAAAAAGAGACAGTTCATTTATCACCAACTCCTTAAATTTTCTTTGGGAGGACAAAATTGCATTTCGAGGATTGAGACGAGGGAGAAACACTCTATTTGCCCTCAGCTCGCTCTATCTTAGATTATTTTCACTATGTTTCACTCAATTATTACCTGAAAATATGCAAAACTTCATAATTATTATCTGAAAATATGCCAAACTTCATTCTAGCCAGCTATAAAAAAAATCTTTTAATTAAGCAAAGTATTGTCTATGCTTTTGATTTTTCATTCCATGCACCAAACATTTTCTACGAGAATCTTGGCACTCCAACACAAAACACTTTCAAAATGTAAATGCTTCAGCACACATGCATAATTTCTGAAGACATTCATCTGAGGGGCTGAATAGTTCTATCAGCAGTTACATTTCAAGTTACAGACTAAAAATAGTTTTAAATTTAAACGCTGGAAATTGCCAATCTAATGAACAGATTTTAATCCCTCTTCAATTAACATGCACGTGGTCTTTATACACTGCTATGTTAATTTTCAGCACACTCATAGAAACCCTCACTGTGAAATAAACCAGGCAATTCTGCTTCTTTTACTTTCAGAGGTAATTTCTAGCAAGCCTCCACAAAATAATGAACTAATATGCGAGGAACAATTTTATATTCCTTTAAACTAGTCCTCATCAACAAAACAGCCCCCAAGTACTACAACCTAAGGATTAAAAAAAAAATCTTCTTCAGATAAATAGCATCATTAGGAGCAATATCACCGAGTACTCTCAGTGAGGAGTGTTCAGTAAAATTTCCCAGTGAGGAGTGTTCAGCAGTTTGTGAACCCTCAACTAATATTTTATTTGCATTGTACCGTGTAGCTGCTACAGGCCTCTAAAAACCACTTTGAAGAAATTAATTTTAGCTATCACCAAGCCATATGCTCCTAAATTCCTTTCTTAATCTACACAGTTCACTAAAACATTCTCTAGTTACTTTGAGCATGATCAGCCAATAAATACTGCTTTACTACTTACTGTTATGAGTTGTATTTCAGTTTATGTTGCCATAAAACACTTCTAATGCAATGCCAATATGGAGATGGTTTTGATACAATGCTGTCAATGGCCTGAATTTAAAACTATTTTTGTATAAGTCACTAGGTATTTTCAAATTATTTGGGAGGGGTTTTTTGGGGGGGAGGCAGCGGTTTATTTGGTTAGTTTTTGTCGTGGGGTTGTTGGTTTTTTTTTTTTTCATTTTAATAAACCACCAAATATATTTTTATTTGGTGTATTATTTACTTTAAATCCTAGACATAAATAAAACTAGCAGGAAAAGATTAAAATATTTTACACAAGCCTCCCATTTTTTCCAGTGTGCAAAAAAAGCATTTTGGTTTAGAAATATATATGAAAGGACTAGTTTCCTCATAAAGTCTCCTAAAATATATTTATTTCCAGATACCTTAATTTCCACATAGATTACTCTATATAAAAAATTGAAAATACCTCTTATCATAAGTCTGGCAATTTCACAGCAGTAATAAATCTTAAGTGTTTAACCGTCTGTCAAATTGCGCCTAACTCAGTACATCTCTATCCACATGCTACTTTGGTCTATAAATGGCATTACTCTAATATTTAAGTATTCTACTTAAAATAAATTCCTTCATTAACACCCGAAGAGAAAGAGTGGGAGTGTGCGTGAGCATGTGCCAGGGCGCACACATAAAAGATAAAAAGAAAATACACTTTTGGCACTTATGGACCTTTTAAGGCCTCGAAAAATAGTATTTTTTAAATATATGATAAAGATGGTAATTAGAAACTAATCCTGAACAATTCTCGGTATTAAAAAATTTAAACATGAATGCTGAAAATATTTACATTCAAATTCACGTTGCTAAGAAAATCAGGGAACGTAATTGTGATGAGATACAATGACTGAAGAGCATCAGATAGTTACCTGCAAAGCCAGGAGTTGAGCAATGCCACCAGGTCCCTCCTCTCGTCTATGTCCCTACAAATAAACCCCATGCACTGGCTGGTGGCTACGTTACAGCTGCTTTGCACAGGGATGCTTAATTATCCTTCACGCAGACTGAAATATTAAATAATTGTAAAAAACTTGCACCGCCCAACTTTGTTTCTTCTCTTAAGCTCCCTTCTATTTTTATTTTTTAGAAGGGAAGGGGGGAAGCGCCATTCAGGAAAGCAGCTATATTGTGCTCAATGAAGGCAGGACTGGCACAAGTCCTAGAACATTTGCATTCAGAAATAAAAGCTGTGATCGACCTTTGTCTGCTAAGAAAATGAAGCTTGCTGGTTTTAAACAGGCTAGCGAAGGGAGGGGCAGACTCGTAGAGAGGGAGAAGAGAACCTAAAAAACAGCAACAATAGCAAATATTAGTCTATCACATCCTTAATAGGCAGCAAAGCGATCCTCCCGAACGAGCCTGGACCTCGCCGGGCTGATAACGCACTCCTGGTTAATCATAAATTATCAGGCAGACGCGAGCCAATGTGCCGATCCCCACGTAGTTCCCGAAACTTGATTTTCCCACTTGGCATCCCCTGCGCTCCGGCGGGAGCAGCTTACCCTGGCAGGGCGGGACGGCGGCCCGGGAGCCGCCGATGGATGCGGCGCTGGGTGTTCCCCTCGCAGCTCCGCAGTCCCCGGGAAGGCGGGCGGGAGGCTCCGGGCGAGGCGGCGCATCTGCGCGGCCGGGCAGGCCCGGGAGGCGGCCTCGCCCCGCGCCCCGCACCGGCCCCGCCGGCAACAATGGGCGGCTGCGAGGGGTGGCAGGGACGGCGGCGAAGGGAAGGGAGCAGAGCAGGCAGAAGGGAAGGGAGAAGAGAGGGGAGGGAGCGAGGGAGGGAGCGAGGGGGGAGAAACGGAGGGAAAGAGGAGGGGAGGGGAAAAAAAAAAGAGAAGCGTGTTAAGCTTGTCTGGTAGTTAACAAGTCTTGAATGAAGAATGTTAGCAAACAGACAAACAGCATGTCTGATGCATGCTAATAGTCCTGGCTTCACCACTGACAATATGAATAATTCAGTAGAAAGGAGGGAAAAGAAGAAGCGGGGAGAGAAAAAAANGGGGGGGGGGGGGGGGGGGGGAGAAGGTCTGCAAGGACGAAACAGCCTGTGCACCCCCTGCCCTCCCCAGACATCCCCCCCATATTTCCTTTTCAGCCGTGGTCCAATTACAAGGGGTTTGGAGGGATATCACACGCCCTATTTCACATGGCGCAGATACCTACAGCCATTAAAAATATATTTCTATGAAAGAGAAAGAGAAAGGCAGAGGAAGCAAGAGGCTCGTTCCCCGAGCAACACTGTGCACTGGGACTCCGGGGAGGAAAATCACTAGCAAAAGCTCTCATCCTCAGAGCACACAAACCTGCAAAGCCCGAGTCATTGCTCAGGCAAAGGAATCCATTTCCTTAACGGAGGGAAAAGGGAGTGAGGGAAAGGGATGAGCGGAGGGGTGAGCCCTCGGCGCTTTGCCCTCTGCATTGGGATGTACAGCGCAGGAGAGGCGAGAACCAGCCCCGCTCGGGAACGCTGGGAGAGGAGGGCTCAGGCAAGCAGAAGAAAAAGAAGATCCTATTTGCAGCATTTTTAAAAGTTCTGCTCTGGCAAAGGCCGTCTGAAGGGGAGGCCCTTGCAGCAGGAATGCGAGCAGCAGCCGCCTTTCCAGAGTCCAGCCTCCTCCTTGTGAGCGACTGGAGCAGTCTGGCGGAGGAGGAGAAGAAGGAGGAGGAGGAGGACGTGAGCCAGCGAAACGCAGCGGGCTGGAGCTGATGATGAAAGCGGCACGGCCCTGCGCGGACGGGCTCCTTTCCATCCCCCGCAGCCACGGGCACACGGACACGCTCCGAGCCCGGCCCCGCGGGCCGGGGGCTGCGATGGGGACGGCGCCGCCGGGAGGGGACCCGGCACAGAGGCAGCGATGGGAGGAAAGGCGCTGCGCTGGAATGTAAATGCACCCACGCTATGGCAATATGCTTGACAGGGCAGTGCGGCTAATGAAGCTTTTAATTGGGGGAGGTGGGTGGGGGTGTGTATGTGGGGTGGGGGGTGGTTTCTACGGAAATATCTCCCGGGTTTAAACGGAGAGAAGAGGCTCCTCTCTGCATTCACACACCTACACCGCTCTGCGTAACACAGCAGTCCGCAAGGACCACGAACTACAGCGCACACACACACACACAAAACCAACCCCAACCTACCGAGCTGAAAATGGCTATTTGAAAAAAGTAAATACTGTATGTGACAGAAAAACTTTTTGATTTTGTTTTCTCATGCCCTTACTTCCAAACCAGCTGCACAGCCAAGCTCAGGCTGCTTGGCCCTTATAACTCTCTTGGCACAGAGTCAAAAGCTGATAAGCATTTGGGCGAGACAGCTCAACTGCTGTGCTGGAAGAAAAACAGCTGCCATGATTGCTGTTTGATTGAGAGCGCTCGCACACACTCACAAAAAACATACCAGGCTGCAAGGACGGGCCACAAATGCCTGAGGATTCAGCTTCAGAAGATCAACATACATTTCCTTTAAAAAAAAAAAAAAGAAAAAAAATTATATAGTTTCGCCTCCATACACCCTCCCCTTCTTAAAAGAAAACGTGCTGCGTCGACTTGCTTTTCTTCTTCCCATCCCCCCTCCATAACCTCAAGCAAACTCAAGGAATTGTGCCAAAAGTCCCGTTGCTAGTTACCAAGTGCACTTTTTTAAACGTCCCTTTGATACTTCTTTCCCTCCTGCTTGCCATGGAATATGCAAGTAAGATAATCTTTCCATTACTTACAAGAAGTAATTAAAAAGAACTTCTAGCTCAGCGTTCCTTTCCCTCTTTCTCTCTTAAGGGGCAAGAGGAGGGAAGCGAGGGGGAGAAGGATGTTTTTTCTCTTTGCCGAGTCCAACATTTGGCTTTTTCCATTTGTGGCAGATCACTGTAACGCTATTGTAAAACAACTTCCTGCCCCTTTTGGCACACGTTCCAGAAGCTGCTAGGCTAAGTTCATAGCACAAACTTTTTTCCCCCTTGCCGAAGAAGAGAGACAAAAAAAAAAATTCCTGCAAATTATTCACCCCCTTTTCTGGCTAATGGACTCACAAGGTGAATTTATTGCAGCTCTTTAAGAATGTTACACAAGAGACGTCGGTATCCCAGCTGGATAATTCATAAGATGAAAAGGTGGGGCCATTATAAATATATGTCTGTGTGTGTCTGTGTGTGCCTGCATTTTAATTCTGTCATTTTGAATTGTAAGTCTCAGTACCATCAGGTGGATAATGAGCTAAGCTGCTTCATCTGCCGTACTAATTTGTATATCTATCATAGTACAGATCATTGGCTCAGTACATACAGCCTTCTACTTTCCAATTGCTTTTGTGCTCTAAGGTGACCTGCATCTCTCTCTCGTCTCCCTCCTCTCCTCTAAATGCTCAGCCTCATGAAAATACCCACTGGAAGCTCCTAAACACTCCCTGCTAGAAATGAGAGACGTTGCAGTCTCTCTGCCATAAGCCAAAAAGGAAAACTAAGGCCTCCACAAGTTGCTCTCTCACGGTCTCTCCCTCCCTCCCTCCCTCTCCCTCTGTTTCTCTCATAGCAACAGCATTTCTTGGTGCGCCTGCTTTGGCATACATCAGCATTTCCACCGTCCAAGTGTCCTTTTGCGTCACATCTCGCCATTTCATTCAGCCAATGAAATCTCCTTCTTGCAATAAAAATATATAGACTTTTTCTGTTATTGGTATATTCAAAATTTTTTTTCATGTGCTTTCCTAACAAAAAACGTTGTCAAGCATTTGATTTGCCCTGCACTGGGGGGGGGGAGGGAGGGTGGAGAGGGGGAGGAGACTGTACAAGATTCAACCTTGAAGAGTCTTCTTTGTGGAAAATATGTTACCGTAAGAAAAAAGGGATTACATAGTTACTTAAAGTCAGAGTTGTCCCTCTCGCTTACTATTGATTTTGCTTATGCTATCATTGCTTTCCTAATGTACCTTTAAAGCAGGCTAGGCAGCTTCAACTGATTGGAAAGTCAATACCATGCGTGTCTAAGTTTGTAAAATATTCTTCAGGAGAAAGAATATATCAATTGATATTTTATTCCACTAAATATTGATAATGAGATGATAGAAAAAACTGCAATGTAAAAAGGACGACCACAGACATACATTTCTATCCCATCCAAAGGGGCTGCCCTCCAATGCACTATCCTGCAAAATGGAGCGGAGGGTTTCAGAGTCGGAGGCTCTTTCCAAGAAGCATTTCCTGCTCCCAGAACCTCACCAGTGCAGCATTTGAGTGCCCAGCTGCAGTAAAATGGTGCCAAAGGCCCCGTTCCACGGCTGAGGTATCCCGGCTGGTGAGGCAGCCGTGGAGCTGCACACGCTGTGCCTGGCACGGCCCGCCCTGCAGCCCGGCCATGGAGCCCAGCTCCAGCCCTGCCCTGGAGCAGCAGCCTGGCCATGGAGCCCAGCTCCAGTCCTGCCCTGGAGCAGCAGCCTGGCCATGGAGCCCAGCTCCAGCCCTGCCCTGGAGCAGTATCCTGGCCATGGAGCCCAGCTCCGGCCTCAGGCCTGACCCCAGCCAGGGCTGCCCTCAGAGTGCAGGGGCTCAGCCAAGCCCACAGGGCATGGGGTGGCACATGTGGGGCTCTCGGAGCTGCCTGGCCCTGCTGCAGCTCCGACGACTCCTGCCGTGGCAAATTTAGGGAACCTCTGTTACTCATTTTGACCCAGCCTCAGAGCTCCAGAAAATGCTCAACCACCACCATTCTGAGGAGAATACACATTTCTTCTGTAAGCAAAATATATGTTTTATGGTTTTCCCTTACCAACTTTTTTTTTTCTTTTAAATGGTGTGAAACCACAAAATGTTTCTAGTATTTATTTTTAGGGAATTATAGTAAAAGCATACTAGAGATTATCAGGACACAGTTGACAAGATATTTAAACAGTAACTTTCCCACAAATATTTATTTCGGTAAAATGACACCTAGTAATTCTGACCTCTTCTAATAAATGGTCTCTGCTGCATGTAGACTGTGGATGCAGAGGATGTGCATAAATTCTGAGTGGTTAAAAAGTAAAAGCAAGCAAAATTTCTGGGTAACAGCCTTAGCAGCAGACAGCCATCATATCCAGCTAAAACTCTTATCATTTTTGTTTTAAAATAATGGCATGACATTCCTGATAGTATTTACTTTAACAGAACATGCACAGATGAGAATGTTAACCCTGCACAGAAAAAAAGAGATTACACGTGATAGTGCAGTCAACAACTTTTAATGCCAATGAAATACAAAAGACAGACCGATTTTTTAGGGAAGGATCGGACTCATGTAGACGAACTGCTTAGTTCAGAGTGTTTTACTTGTATTTAATCAGCTTTTTGAATGACTTTACCCCTTGTTTCTCAGACATGATTTTTAGCTCCCTATTTATCTTTATACTTTCTATATAAAATATAGGTCTTCTTGTTCTTTGCTCTCCATACCTGCCCCTTCCCTTCTCATTTTTTGTTAATGTGAAAACAACTGAGGTTCATCCCTTTTTTTTTTTTTTTGCCTGCTCCTAATGGGGATAATTCTGGTGCATTTGGAGGGTTAAAAATGCCTTGCCTTTACACAATTATGGCTCGTATTCATCCACCCAAAGCTACCCTTCCTCAAGGAGACACAAAAATGCATTCTGTCTGTCACCACAGTTGGGAAGTAAGAGTGAAAGTTGTCTAACTTTAGGTTAACACAGTACTAAAAAATTAGGGATTCAGGAAACAGGAAAACAATTACTTCAAGTCCAACTTGTAAGCTTCACTTAGCAGAAATGGAATTCCAAAAAGGGAGGTGGAAGAATTATTTTAAGATGCATAATGCTTGAATAAATTCAAATTATGCAAATAGTAGTAAGCCAGTAATTTCATACCACAGTTTATACTATTACAGAATTTTCTATCTCCTTTCTTTTCCTTTAACACAAGTTCTGTCTATGGGAAACTCATTATAAATACTCCTGCTGAACACTAATTAATTTGCTTGTATTTTAACTCAAAGTGGCACCTCTTGTTCTTTCCTCTCAGTTTGGTATGATGGAGACATCCACACTGAGGTCACCTCTAAACAGATCATAATTTTTTTTGCTCTCCAGATAATACAACTCATTTGCAATACAGTATGGTTTGTAATCTAACAGCCTTCAGAAATATTTAACATAAGATGATCAGATACATGTTTAGGGTTTTTAAAAAATAATCTAATTAAACATATTTATTTTTTTTAAGATTAAGTTATCCTGAAAAGTGTAAATTCCTCCTTTTTTATTTTATTGTATGATTAAAATAATTCCAGTGCAAATCACAAAAAAAAAATCACCAAGAATAATTTTACTTAACATTTAGACAGCTTTTGTTTTTAAAGGCACTCTCTAGGAATTAAAAATAAAAATAATTAAAATCTATCTAGAAAAGCAAAGCAGTCTTGTGCACCATCCCCTGAGAGAACCAGACTGGTGATTACAGAGGTGCACACTTCAGAGAAAGGACAGCAATCACGCATAGTGCCATCGTGCAGGTCACTTAGGAAGGTTCTACTTACTGCTGGATAACTTGCATTAATTCCAGTGGATCAGAGGCCTATTAAACTATGGGGGAAAAACATTGAAATACCAAATAGACAATTCTGAAATGATCTAAAGTGTAAAAGCAAGCTTGAATGATGACGTATTTCTACACCCTTCCCTTCAAAAACATAATGAAGCATTTTGCAGAAACACTTCCTCCAGCACACTGTACTTTAACAATAGCGTTGCACAGAAAACTTGGCATTAAACTGGTATCAACAGAAGTGAAACTGGTGCTAGCACAAACGCCTTATTTTTTAACTTAATTTTTTTTTCTTCTCTTCAAGAAAGGAGGCATTAAAGGGGGTGGTTGCATTAGCAGGTTTTTAAACGTGCTACCGACACAATTTTGTTTATCTTGCAACTTTTTCCTCCCCCCGTTTGTTTTTTTTTGTTTTTTTTTTTAACTGTACTTTTGCCGCTGGCCCGGCGCAGGTGAGCGGCGGCCCCTTGGCAGCCCCGCAGGGAGAGGAGAGCCCGTTCCCAGCCGGCATTCCCGCCCGGAATGCTGAGCCCGGGCACTCCTGCTCTGCCCCGGGAGCACCGCGCTCCAACAGCCGGGGGAGCTTCCAACACGGCCCTCCCTCCCTCCATCTCATGGGCACCTCTGCTTACAGCTCCGTGCCTCGCAGAAAAACCTGCTGGGGATTAAAAATAAAATATATGTATATAGTCCCCCGTCCCAAATATATATATCTCTCTAGAAAAAAAAAAGGAGGGAAGAAAAAGAAAGGAAAAAGAACATATTGGGAAAAAAAAAGTTTGGTTTTAGGGGATGATAAGCCGCAAAAAGTAAGCAAATATGCACGATGAAATCTTCACTGAAAACTTACAATTTCTCAGGTCTAAAAAGGGCTTAAAATTCTTTTATATCATAAATTACTTAAAGGTTTTTAAACTACTCAAGAGCTGTCCAGTGACCAAGTTCTCTTATATTGAGCATCTATGTTTTAATTACACCAGAGTGCAACAATCCTGAACAAAGCGAATTGCAATGAACACAAAATTCACATACAGCACAAATTCCTTTGTGGTTTTTTTCAGTGGTGAAATAATAGCAAAGATGAAAAATTTCTATAAACTGTAAGAAAATAAAAAGGGACTTCCATTACAGTATCACTTTCATAGCATAGCTGCAATTACTTACTACACACAGAGACAATCCAAAATGGTTGTAGATACAGAATTCTGTTGGTGAGCTGAGTGTTAGTATCAGATGTATTTTTGTGGCCAACTTCAGCTCTACAGTTCAAGTTACCATTTCTTTTGAGCCTATGAAAGGTAAAATATATGGTACATAAGGTGCACCTAAGATTGGCTATCTAAAGAATAACTGGAACCTCACACAACGACAGTATGTTGGCACTGGTAAATTTAAATCCCCTTTCTTGAAAAAAACCCATTCCTAACATGAATCATATTAACACATTATTGTTATAAACAAATATAATGTCAGGAGAATAATGAACCTACTGGAAGTATTCATGTATTTATCCAGCCAGATAAATACAGGCTTCTACACTTCTGGTATCAGGTGTAGGTATAATATATAGTTGTGAAAAAAGGACAGTGCTTTATAGAATTTGTATTCCATGAATGGTGTCATTTGAGTCTTTTGTCTTTCTGTCTGTGATGTCACACTTATTGGAGTTGTCACGCGTGCATTATAAAGTTTCACGAATTTCAAAGGGATGCCTGGAGTTACAAACTCATTTTTTAACACGATTCTGCTGCGTTTCAGTTTTAGTGAACAAAATGTCCTGCACAGATGCAAAGGTGATATAACCAAAGGTCTCTTGTCTCCCTGTGGACAGAAAGGGCCAATTACAAGGCTTGGGATGAGGCCATGCTCCTCCTGGGCTGTCACTCCACACTGGCACATAAAATGGGTTTTAGAAAGGAGGTTCATTTTGGTGTTGCCAGCAATCCAGAAACTCAGTGCAAAAAATATCTTTTTTTCCCCCCTAATTTCCCACTTCGCTGTTTCAAAGAGGAATCAGCAACCACACCATTAAATGCGTGCCATAATTCAATACAGGTGATTTTACTGAAGTTTATTTCCAACACAAAAGCCCTTATAAGGAAAAGACCAAATGAAGTTTTTTCTATGTTTTCTAGACTAATAAAGTGCAGCATGAATACTAAAACTGCCATTGCAAAAAAANAAAAAAAAGGGGGGGAGGCAAAATTGTGAAAACCTGTTTCCAGACTTATTCAGCGATCTGTGTTTTTCAGTTCATCCCAGGGGATGTCTGTGACTAATCCATGGAAATTTCAAGTTTCAAATTTAGCAAATTTTTCTTAGGGCCTAAAAGCATTTTACTGAATATTTTAGATGGCTGACCAAAGCACTGAAATATTAAAAAGTCAACTCTTAAATGTATATTCCCAGAAAAAGTTACCAACAGAAATATAATGCAATGATTTTTTTTTTTTTGGATACACCACAAATTTCAAGAAAACCGTACAGTTTTGCTTTTTTTTTTTCTAATGCCAACAAGTAACTTAGTAAGAAAACCGTACAGGGAGAAAAACCCGGACCTTTTGTCTCTTGGCAATAGGAGAATGTGACTGGGTTTGACATGGAGAAGTCTCCCTGACTCAATTAGAAATACAGCTGCTTTTCAAAAAATTTTGAAGCCAAATGCCAAAATTAAAGTTGATGTCTGAAGCTCATATTACTTCCATCATTTATCTGCAATAAAATTAAAAAATTCCACCTTCCCCCATCAGCCATTTCAACAAAATCACAAACTCTGTCCCTTCTGTACGTGCGTGCAGTATGGGACACCTGGATACACGTATGTTTGTGTATGTATGCAGTTATAGTCTCATGCTACCACAGTCCAGTAAGTGTGAATTCTACCAGAATAAGACTCTAATTTAATATTGTTTATGTAATTCTGCACAATAGAAACGATAATATTTTTATAATGCAGCCTAAAGACTACTAATGAAGGGTTACCTTTGAATTACAACAGGAAAATCAACGGAAAGCACAGTTCGGGACCACTGTTTTCCTAGTTATACAAATAAATGCAACATTTTAAAAACCTTAACACGACTTAAATACAGAGTAAGAACTACATGAAAGAAGTTGATCGTAACAGCACTACATCAGCAGGAATTTTATCCCCCAGTGTTACCGTAACAACTCATCCCTGCCTTCAGAGAACAAAGCCCTCCTCTCTGGGACTGCCTGGATGCAGGACCTTGCTCCCACACCTGGAAGCAGGAGGGACACTGACATAAACATCAGGGATTTCATTGAATAAAGCACAGACCAAAATGTTCCAGCCTTCAGCTGGCAGTGCCCTGAGTGTTCAGCTCAGAGGGCAAAGCAAAACAGGTACTTCAGACTCATGGTGGGGACTTGGAAAAACAGTTTTGCTTTAAAACTTCACTTACACAACTGCTTGTGAAGCAAATGGGGATCTCATGCTCACAGGGAAACATTTCTATAAGAGTATCATGTTTACTCTATTATTGTTCAGGTTTTACTGGCCAAAACACTAAGCAGTCTAAGAGAATTATCGGAAATCTATTAGAAAAGGCCTTTTTGTGACTGAACGGCTGCACAATTCCAGCTCATCTTTGCCTTTCCCTAGCAGAGAGCACCATTTTAAAGCTGTCAAGCATTTTTCCTTCCAAAGGGGTTAACGCCAGTGGAAAACGCAAGGATCCTCTTACCACAGAAAAACTGAGCAATGCAGTTTCCCAGAGAAGCTGCCTTTTTATTTTTACAGGTGCAACTGACGTCTGTCTTGTATTTTCTGCTCACCCAAGTATTAATTTAAAAACCACACACACACGAACGTACGATACGCAGCTATCTGCACCCAGGTAGCTTTTTTGCACTTTCACATACTTCTTTTTACTCAAGTATTTAATGGAAAGAGGCAGAAGAACAGATTTTGATGTAACACAAATAAGGAAAATAAGCACTCACTTCAAATGAATTTTGCTGAATTACACTAGGCCTGAATATATATCCTAGTGTTTAGAAAAATGTTTATCTTCAAAATGTAAAGAACAGGCTTCGTAATTTCCATAGCACTCCTAAAGCCTGACCAAACCCCATGTTCTACAGGACTATTCTTTCATTTTTTTTCATGTTTTCCCCCCTTAAACTGATATATTTCAATGGTCCAGAGAATCAAGGAAATCAACAGGGAAACAAAAATGGTTTCATATGAAAAGTAGTACAGACAAATGTACACCAGTTGCTAAAGAGAGAAGACTATTTAAATACGAACGCTTCCTACTTGGTTTTCACTGCAGGGGTCACATTTGGAAACAGTTTTGATACCAAAATTAGAAGCTCATGTTTTAATTTCAGCAACATCTTTGTCTAGGAAAAGAGAGAAATCTTACCCACCATTAAGCTTTATCAGGTACACTAGCTGGAAAAATCAGTGCCAGAAATAGTAATGCTGAGGAATCAAGTTCACACAGTAAAATAACTATTCCCTGCTCATTCTATTAATCTAAGCCTTGCCACAGACAAATCTCTTTTTTAAACAGTAAAACAGAACTAATCAAAAAAGATCCTGAGAGGTTTGAGTCACAAACATTCAAGCAAAAGCATTCCGAAAGGTTCCCTTCTCTAAGGATCTTTCAGAAGAGGCAGTTCTACAATGGCATCCTAAATTACCATACTGCATGCTGAAATGTTTAACACACTGAAAAAAATTAGTTTTCCCTTTCATCAGGCACTTCCTATAGTTACTGTAAGGTTCCAATACATTTTTAAAGAAAAATAAGTATTTTAAAATTTGAATAATGACTATTTTCTTAACTTATTTTCTTAACTGAACTCCAAGCTGCTATCCACATTTTTAAATTCTACTACAGCTCATTAACTCCAAAGAAAGCACAACTATATCAATGCTTTAAGAGAAGAAAAAAACAACCCAAAATAATGCAAATAACATTGCATTGAGATCCTTTTAAGCCTCTAAAATCCTGCAGAAAACAGAAAAGTAATACTAGTGCTGAAAAAAAATTATGGAAGGGGATGGAGGGTGTATTTTTGTTAGTAAACATATTAATTATAACTAAGTAACACCAGGAATAGGCTTATGTCAACCTGACAATATTATTTTTAGTGGAAAACAGGTAACCATACATTTCCACTCTATCTTCCAATTAAAAAAAAATAAAAATCTAAAGGCAGTGAACTTTGGGAATTTCCAGCAGCAAATAAGGGACACAGAAGGGCTGGTTTCAGTATTGCTGCAGTCAGCATCACTTGCTGCTCTCATTTGGTTCAGCTCTGAATGTGAGTTTTCACTCAAAGGGCACGATGGCTCAGCTGCTCGGCCACTTCTTTTGTTAGAAGAGCTCACTCTGCTGTATTACAGAATGTACTTTTAAGTCTAAGAGAAGATTATTAGAAGTGTTTGTTTAAATAATTCAACTGCAAGGAAACTTAAAGAGGGACATAACATTTTACTTGAAATGACTGGAATGCAAAGACACATTTTTACCTTAATCCTATTCATGTTGACAGCCACAGAAGTCTCAAAGTTTACTATTGTAGTGTTATTTATTTTTGTGATGGCAACATTATAAGCTCCCCCCAATACACTCAGATCCCTTGTGCTCACTTCTAACCCTGCTGTGTTTTACACAACTTGGCTGTCATCAGCAATTAGGGTTGTTTTGGTTTGGATTTCTTTTTTTTCTTTTTGATAGAACGAAGAAATGTGGAAAAGCCATTTGCTGACTGAAGTTATGTGTTTATAACTTAATTATTTTATGGTCAAAAATTGTATTTCACAGATTTTTCACTGCTGAGCAAATAGAGCATACAGACAACAAAGAACCAACTTTCGGTAAAAGGTGGCGGTTTTCTGTATGCAACTCTTCCAGATAATTTATCTCAGCTTCCATGTTTATATACGTTCCCTAGTCACAGCAACTAAAAATGAGATGCATCACATTCTGCCACCAGTTACTTTTGAAGCCAAGAAAAAAAAAAAATCCCAGCCTTTTTGCATAAAATCAGTGATAAAGATGAGGAAGTTCTAGTTCTCTCTGGCTCAGTGCTCCGTGCTTGCCATGCTCGGCCTCACAGGGCCCTGTGTGTGTGTGCACTGCTGCAACAGACAGGAAAAGTTATGGAAAAGGTGCTGAATACAATCTTCTGGGACACAGCACCACGTTTCCCTACAGGCTGAGAAACAAGGATCATTCTGAGACCTCAGAGGCCCAGGTTTGATGCAGCAATTGCCATGTGCTTTCTCACTCTCTTTTAAGGGAAGAAATCACTATTTTTCACTAGTTGGTGCTTCTTCCTACGGAAGAATCTAGACAAGGGTAAAAAAAAAAACAAAAACACAACAAATTAAAGGCTGAAAAGTGAGCAACTGAATTACAGGGGGAAGACCCCAGCAATATATTTAGTTCAACGAGGGGATTAGGCGCCACGGCCACTGGTAATTAAAGAGCTAATACGTCCTCTTTGAAATAGTTTGACTTTTCCTCTGGCTGCGAGCGCGGCGCCCTCGGAGGTTGGGCTGAGGCAAACCTGATACTCTGCCATTCTCCGCCAGCACGTGCCGAAATTAGTTCTCCATTTTGTGGTGGCCCTCGGAGAGCAATTCCCATTGAGAAGTGAACAAAGGCCGTGACCCCGGGGTCAGAGTGTAATGCAGGAAGCATGACCTCCCCTTTGTTCAGAACAGCACTGTTTACTCTGCCTAAGTAAAGATCACCAATACATTAACTAAAGAGGATTAAAAAGGTCATATCCCTAGGGATGGAGCTCACGCAAGTGGCAACTCTCTTCAGTCACTAAATCACTGGACTTCCCCACCTACTCCCCCTTCAAAAAAGAGACACCTTAAGCTGTCATGGCTCTCAGTGGCACATTATTTTCAGAGCAGAAGTCTGTACAAATTCATGTTTCAGAACCAGGTTAATTTCTGCAGAGCTAGCCAGCTGCTTGAAAGTTGTTTTTAAAGTTAACAAAATATTCTAAGTGAAAGCTTATCATCTCATTACAATTTCTTTTATTTTGTATCTCCTTTTGAAAAATTCTGAGTTGATTTATAAAATTGATTGGGTCTTAAAATGGTTATTAAAAAGTGCAAGTAACTATTATAAATGAAATTCTTAAAATATCCTGTAGTATGTGGATGGGCAGAGAAGCTGCCTGTTGTTGTAGACAATTGCTAACTCCACGATGGCCCACTTGCAAAGAGAACAAGGAAAGTAAATTGAAAGTATGCTGCCTATAAAATTTCACATATGCTGATTGCTAAATTTTATTAGGCTAAATAAGCACTTACTTTGGCTGTTAAGATTTCTCTTACCAACTTCTCATAATATCTCAGAATATCATTATTAATTTTGGTATTAAGAGAAGCATCTCTTGAAACAGCTAAATTAATGCCGCATTGGTAACATACAGCAAGACAGCATATTGCAGTGTCTCCTTTCCATTCTCAGCTCTAATCCACTGGCCTGCTGAGCGATCCCAAATTTGCTTTGTGCCTTGGTTTCCTCATCTGTGATGATGTGGCTCACTGGGATGCAGATGTTACCATCAGTTAGATGGCAACGATAGGAGGAAAAGAGCACACAGAAGAGAGTGGTCCAGACTGAGATATTTTCCCCTCTTTATCCTCAGGCAGAGGCACCTCTGATTAAGCTGAACATTATGTTAGAGCTTCCAGAAGAAAATAACAGGAATCAGGCCAGGCAAGGAGGCAAGCTTTTGATCAAAGTCTTCAGTGCAGGGAGCTCAGCACCACAAGGTTCTCACCCCGGTAGGAGGAGTCAGAAAGTTACTGCAGATTCCAAAACAGCCAAAAGCAAAGAAGAAACTTCCAAACTGTGTCTCTGCACCGTGATGGGCATTCCCACTGCAGGTGGGTGAAGGACTGGCACTCGGGGTAACGCTCACCTGTCCAGTTCTGTGCCTGAAACAACCAAATCTAGCAACACACTTTCCTGTGACTGCTGTTCCCTGAAATCTGCTAGGATAGTATTGGGCTTTTTATTATATACCAGGATTCAAGGAGAGAAAGTGGAGTCAGAAAGCCTTGACAACAGGTTTAGACAAGGCTGTGTCCAGGATAAAGCAAAACTGTACAGCAGGTATTTAAAATAATGTTGTATGCTCATCAGATCTTCCCTTTGATTTCAATGGAAACACTCTGCTTTTCGGCACAAAAGATTATGCAGGCAGAGTATATCCATCAGGGAAAAAGGGTAACAAAATCCCTACACACAGAAGGAGCAGGTGGGCAAAAGCAATGTGAGTACTGAGCAAAGCTTTGTATCAGGCTCAGGAAAAGGGGTACCTTTTCCAAAAAGCACTGGACTGAAACAACCAGAACAAAGAATATATTTAGCCATCAAGATTTAAAAATGGAGATTGGGAGCATAAGGACTGAACCAGTGGCATAAGGACAATTTATTGACATACATTAGAAGCAGGAAGACTGCACAACAATTGCCTGGCAAGGCTGAAATAGTACTGGGAAACAAAGGGAGCGAAGAAAAAGGACAAAAAACACCACAGAAAAAATAATGGCTGATTATGACCTTGAGTTAATTAGTTATGCAAAAGAGGAACTTTGCCTTTTCTCCCCCTGTATGGCCATACTAGCATTTCTTGTCAGCTGGGTTCCTAATCTGGGATATTAATAAAAAATAAAAGACACACTATTTCTTTCTGTGGAAATTCCTAGTCTTATTTTTCAGTTCTCTTTCACACCAGCCAACAGCACTCTCCCTCCAAGATGGGAAGCAAAAACAACACTCAGGAAAGTGAGGGAGTGAGATGCCCCTTCTCTTGAACAGGAAAACAGAGGAAACAGGATCCTGTGACACAAAATCCTTGCATTGTCCATTTTTTGGGGAGATGGAGCAATCTTGATCCTACCTCATATTCTAAGATATGCCTCTTTATCTCCTGTTGCCAAGAAATCCAGACAGACCAAAAGGTACCTCTTAGGCTAAAAAGAAGTTTTCAGGCTTAATACAGTTGGAAAAATCTACGATATTCAAGTCACCATATCATCCCCTCAGGTCCTTTCAAACAGCAAATTCCATTAATCAATTCTTTTGCAAGTAAAGGGTGAAAGAACAGCAGGCAGCAAAACAGAAAGTGCTTAAATAAAGGGAAAAATTAAAGGCAAGCCACTCTGAGGACACACACAGCCTTTCGGAGGCAGCCCAAGGTTGGAGGCAGGGCTTCCAACAAAAACCTGCACTCTTTTGTCAGGAATGAAAGGATAGCAGTCCTCAAAAATAGCCCCAAATGATGATCCAGATTACATGCCAATGAATTCTGTGATTTTGTAAACCATCTGGAAGGCTACTTTAAAAGATTATAACTTTAATGCCTGAGCAGAGATTACATAACGAGGATAAAAACAACATTGGTAATATAACGAAAATTACGTCTTTTTAAACTTCGAACATCTACAGAATTCATTATTATTTATTTGGCCTTTCAAAAGGGCTTTGACAATGTGACTCACGAAGACCACAAAGAAAACACAATAGTCACGACTGGAAGGTGGAGTCATGATTGAAAACGAGCTAAGGAGCCAAAAGTAAAATGTACAAATGAAAAGACACTTTGGCAAGAGAAATGTTAAGAGCTGTTGAATGCAGAGGCCATGCTGGTATCAGTTTTTAACTTTAGTTCATACCTAGAAAGATCAGCTATAAAATAAAGTGGCAAAAATGACAAGTACTGGGGTTACTGAAGGGCTTAATCAACGTGAGTAAATGTGAAGCACAATAAATATATATTTTTTATAATTGCTAAGGAGAGCATATTGCAACATTCTCCAAGGGGAGGACCTGGGCGCCACCATAACAAATCAACGGAAACTTGCAGGAATATGCAATAATATCAGGTAAGTCAAGCAGGAAAACAGAGTCCTGTATTGAAAACATTATCCTTCTAATATCTGCTTGCTAGGAAAACAGCTTCCTGGAGAATGCTAATGAGCCTTTCCCCATTAGTACATTAAAGCTACAGAAGTAGCACGAGTGCAAGGGCAGGTGTCTACAATAACGTCACTTTTATGAGACTGCCATATATGAAAACATAAAGTGATCAAACTATTTATGTTAGTGAGCACACGAGCAACAGGGAACACAACAGAGATACACAGTCTGAAAGTCAAGGTCTGTAGTCTGACTTTATCACCTGCTTCCAGTCTTGAAAGGGAAATGGTTCAGCTAAATTAAACAAGCAGTAAATTCAAACTATAGGAATATATTATTTTTCAATGTGCAGCCTGGGCATGCGAAAATCAGCGCCTTGTTAAGGGACATCAGCAGGAATCAGAAAGAATGATTCTATCCATAGCCTACAAAAATACTGTGTTGGATGGGATTGTTTGCTGGAAAGACCACACAGACCTTTGTGCAAAGCCAAGGGACCTGCCTGCCCCACCTTCTGACAAGGACAGGGTATTCCAAAAGGATCTGATGGGGGTCAACTTCACCCTCTTACCAATCAACCCTTTGTAAAAAAATGTCAGGGTAGACTTGGCATTAATTACACCGTGGGCTTGTTCAAGTGCAGTAACTTCTACTTTTGTTTTCTGTGGCCAAAAGAAATGACAAAAAAAAAAAATGAGTTCACTTTATCTAATGCAAAATGCCTCATCCTCTAAGCTAGCTATGGTGCCTGACACGACGCTGTCAATGCATCATGCAAATGTCACAAAAACACGTAAAAACATGCACGTTTACTTTGCCACCTGCTCTCCCCCTGCCACCACAAATAATTAGCAAGAACCTAAATTGTAAGACTTTGTTTTACTATATAAATGTTGCATATAGCACTCTGCTTCATAACATATAAATACGTTTCCTTTTTTCTATCTTTTTTGCCGTCCGTGCATCATTGTTGCAAAACCCATTTAATACTCAAAGGAGAGTCCAAGTTGTGTGTCAGATGCTGGGATTTTGCCACTCATACAGTGGTTTGCTACACTCAGCCTTTGGTCTTGTGGCTAACAATTTACCCAAGCTGTGAGAATACCTCACCACAACCCACACACTGCTGCTCTTCAAAGGAAGACAAGGATACATAATTAAGAGATGATGAGCTCAAATACAAGACACGAGATGTGGGAGCAGATTTTGTAACCACACCGGTGAGTGGTTTTACTACTGAAGTTTCATCAGCTCTGTCTTCACTTATGGTTATCAGTAGAACTCACATGTTTTCAAATTATATTTGCAGCAGCAAAGGGGAAAAAAAAAAAGGAATGCTAAAACGGTACCACTGCATAAAAATAGTTTTAACATCAACAGGTCAGAACTGGAATTGTAAATCAGCATTATTAACAAATTGCCCTTGTAACAAGTGGGGCCTATGTCTCNAAAAAAAAAAAAAAAGGCAAACCAGCATACAGTTTTGCTAAAAATACTGTCAAAATTTCATCCCACAAGAACTATAACCTGAAAGTATTCTGAGTCTCATTTCAAGACTTTATGATGCCATAATTGTGGCCATAATATAAAGAACTATAGACAGAAGTATCTGTGTGTATATGTGCCAGCTCAGGGGCTAAAGGCACAACGCAGAGTGGAAATGAAAATTCAGATGTGAGTACAGCTCCACTCCAGCACGTACAGGATCAGTCCCTCACTGGCTAGTCAGAATAAACAAAACATCAAACCACTTTTCCTAGTACTCTGCAGAGCTGAAACTAGTTTTTGTTGTTCTTGTCACGACTGATTAGGGAAAGAGTTGGAAAGTCTGGAGCAAAACACGATGTGAATAAAGCTACCAAACTCAAGTGAAGACCACTGACCAGTCTTCAGAAACAGGCATAAGCAACAGCAGGATTACACGCTCGCTCCTTTTCTGATTAACAACAACAAGAAGAATAATAATTCAGTTTTACCTAAAAGAAGTCTTCGTTTTGTGCCGATGCAGGACCACATCTCTACAAGCCAGGGACCCTTTGCAGGGCCAGAGCCTCCCAGCAGCAGCCACACCCTCCTCTTCCTCATTTTTTTCCACTGACCATTAAATACTTTCCAAGTCAGGCACTGAAAAAAAATAACCCAAAACAAACCCCACATTTTAATGGACGTCAGATAGTATATTGCTGATTTAATTAGGCAAAATAGAAGCAAATATATATATTTGAGCACACCCCCATATTTGTATTTTCTGTTTCATTTCAAACAAATTTGGTAGGCCTGATTTGAATCTTTATTCAAACCACAGGAAAAAAAATAATGAAAATGTGTTCTATGCTGACAGAAGAACTAAGCCCTCTGGCTATCTCTTTTTAGAGTTTTATATGACATGTTGTCCATTGGTACTGGAAAAATTCACAGAAGAGGGGCTTTTCAGAGAACCTTCAGATGAACCTATATGTTTCGTAGCAGTCATAGATGCCAGCACAAGACAAGCTGAGAGAGACATCCCAGAACTCGTCTCTTCAGGGATTCTATGGATTTGACATTCAGGTAGATCTATGACTTTATTAAAAAAAAAAGAAAAAGAAAAAAAGGGAAAAAAAAAGAAAAAAAAAAGGTAAGACTTCCCTGGTTCATGTATCACTCAAACACTCCCAGGTAATAATGATGCTGCATAGCAAGTATCAGACAACATATGCTTATTCTTATTATATTTAATCCAATTTATTTTATCCATAATTTGGCAGTACACAGAACTATGTGAAAATCGATTGTTGCTATAAACTCTTTTGCATATTGTGTCATCTGCTGGATTTAATTCATTATTTAAACAACACTGTAATTATACTACATTTCATATTCCATTTAACTACAAAATAGTCAATACGAATTCAAAGTGAGAAAGCAAACTTCTCCCATTCCTCAAAAAAACCCCAAACCCTACTATTTTCAAATAACCAGCTCCAGCATTCAACAACAAAGCAGAAATACAATATTTAGGGTTCAGCAATTTAAGCTTAATTTTTTTGCAAATAACTGCACAAAGACACTTTTGTTTAATTATCATTAGGACAGTGAAATTACTAAGAAAATAAGATGCCTGTTCATTTAAATTTAGAACTAAATTTATAACCCGAATCCACAGATTCATGCTATTATGCTTGCTGGAAGAACAAATTAGTATTAAAATAAGAACAGAGGTTATGTTGAGATGGGTGTAAGGGGATGACGACATACCTTACAGGTGTGGCATTGAATAATGCCAAATTCAGAATGATTTTGTAAGAACAGCATCTGCTACAGATTTATTCACGTACAATTGTGCACCCACAGAGAAACACTGCTATAAGCAAGCGATACACTTCGCTATTAGTCGAGGCGTTTGCAGTTCCATAGAGTCCTACATCCCAACAGGTTCCCAGTATACAATTCTGAATTCTCAAAGCCTGCATAACGCTGTCTTTGCATATGCAGTAAAATTTGTATAACTGACTTGCAGAGTACCATCAATACCGAAGCCATTCAGACATGGTTATTCCCAAAGAAATCTTTGTTCTCTAAACTGCAGAATATTAGGTAAGGCTGCCATTTATACCGGAGTGCTCCACTACACCACTGACTTTTAAATCCAAATAGAAAATAAGGGAAAATGCTGGCACATTAGTATTTTACTGGCCCACAAAACAAAGATTCACCCTTCCAAGCCCTCCCATCCATGTATTCCCTATTAGAAAAGCACACTTACTCCAGACTGTCTGCATTCCTATTTACGGAGATGCTCTGCAATAAAGGGAGCAAACAGAAATCCAAGGGTTAACAGAAGAAACAAGCAAAAAAAAGCCCAAAACAAAACCCTAAACCAAACCCACAAACTTCACCACCAAAATGCCCAGCCATGCTGCAGTCCTTGCAAGAAAAGGAAAATGTTCAGCAGACAAGAGCCTAACAAAAAGCAAACAGAGAATTTAGTGCCGCTATTGCCTGGATACCAGTTTGGGATTCAGGCAGCCTTGGATTACAAGGACTATTCCCTTGAAAATCCAGCCCACAGTTCCTGCACTGTTTTCTACAAATACCACATCCAAACTGTGACTAAACACCTCATTATGCTTCTCTGGCACTGTCTGAAGCACACATATTGTACGATTTTCTGGGGCACCTAAAAGCAGAGGGAAAAAAGCGGCTGGTTTTTACCCATCGGTAATGAAATGATGAACAAGTTCCCTGCAAAAGCTTGCATGATCAGTAAATCTTTCCCCCCTGCCCCTTTTGTCCTGTGCAGGCAACAGGTGACAAAACACAGCCCCAATCTTCAGCTTTACAAATAAGAAAATGTTTGTAGACCATGAGACATCTGCACTGTAATATAGCCTTTTAAAATAAATTTAAATTGAATGAAGAGACTTAGCTGGGCCTCTACACTGGCTTCAGAAAGTAAATGCTTTTCTTAATATTTATTTGTAGAGGTTTCATTTAAAGAAAATACAGTCCTCACAGTTACAAACAATAACTAGAGACTTGAGGTAACAATCTGGTATTGACAGATCTTAAAAGAGAAAATCCAAACTGCATTTTCAAAGGAACTGCATGCCTCAAATATTTCACTACAATCTCATTTTCCTATAACTTGCTAATTGGTCTTAAAGATGTAGATGAAATATGAGCCAATAACCTCTAATTTTCTTAGCTCTTACTCCGGACAAACATTATATTCTGATTTATGAACATCAGAAATATTTAATTTGCTGCTCATGGCATTTAAACGGTTAATCTAATTTATGGGAAGTAAGGATTCCACATTAAAGACTCCTTCTAGTTTCTCCCTTAAGCTTCACCACTTCAAAAGCCTTTTCCCTATCCCTTATTATTTAGGAATAGTCTCCCTTTGTGCATTGGACATACTACGACAGTTCAGGAGGCCGTGGTAGTTATATGGCTCCTTTGCCAGCCCCCATATCGCTCATTAAATAATTTTACTTCCACGTATACACACGCAGCTGGAAAAGGGATGACTTTGCTGCATTCAGCTACATCCACACTTCCAGAGAACCTCGAAATAAAAAATCACAGCGTTGCAAAAACGACCAGCTCCCATCACTGCACACTTCCCGAGCCTCCGACTGCTCACGCTACGTTTGCAAAGCTGTGATGGAGCAGTACACCTGTGTCTCTTCCAGCAAAAAATCCACAACAGGCTACAAACGTTTCAGTCCTGTTAACACCCACTGCTCAGTCCGCAATTAAACAGAACCTTCCTTTAAAGAAAGGATTCCCTAAAATATTTTACACGCTTACAAACAGTTTTCTATTTCGGAAAGCTTTGCAATTTTTTCCCTGTGCAAAAATTCAGCTGTGCAGCACCAGCGAAGAGCTCCGGGTACAGCAGATGGTTAAAATTCTGCATCATTTTTAAGAGCCTAAGAGAAAGCACTGCCTTTTTTCGGGGGAGGCGGGGGTGGAGGACAGGAGAGAAAAAAGCTGAGAACAGCAATTTGCAGCCCCCCCCCCCTTTTTTTTTTTCCTTGACAGCAGCAAGCCCCGCCTCAGTCTGGCCCTTCCTCCAACCTCTGCTAACCTAAAAACCAGCGCCAGCCTGGCAGCGGGCCAGGGATTCAAAAGTAAACATTATCCTCCTGCCATTTTTCAGCGCTGTTTATCATATCCTGATCCCCGTTTTTTTGTTGTTTTTTTTTTTNCTGAAATGCCCGTCTCTGCTCCGGGTTTGTTTTCTCTCCGCGGCGACATCCAGCCCTGGCAGCGCCGCTCCGAAGCGCCGCAGCGAAGCCGCAGGACGCGGGACGCGGCCGTGCCCGGGGCCGCTCCCGCAGCCGAGGCCGCGCCAGGCGCATCTTTCCGCGCCGCTGTCCCGTGGGACGGGGTGGGACGGCCGCCCATCACCCGCTCCCCGCACAATGCACTCGCCTCTCCCAGCGCTGCAGTTGCCGGCACAGACGCGGCTTTTGCCTCCGCGGCTTTCCCGTTTTCTTACTGAATTGTGAGGGGAGTGCTTAAAGACCAGAGCCGTCCACGGGCGGTCGTGAGGGCGCCGTACGGCGCTGCACCTGACTCTTTGTTATCCCTCACCGCTCATCCCCGGTCCCTTCCGCTCCGCGCTTCCTCCTCCCACCTTGGGCTGCTCCTCTTTTATCAAGGCTCTGTAAAAAAACCCAACCCGACTAATTGAAGTAGCTCTGCCCTTTAGGGGTTTTTACCTAGTCGTGCACTGCATGGTGTGGATAGCGGGCATACCGGCAGGAGGAGGAAAGGAGATTTAAAAAAAATAATAAAAATAATAAAAAAATAGAGGGGGTGGGGGTGTTGGTGGTGGTGAAGTAAAAAAAATATAAAAAATAAATACATGAAGAGAGCGGGATGGTGCCGCCAGAGCCCCCGAGCCGCCGCTCCGGCTGGGGAGGAGCGGGAGCGGGGCCGGGCGAACACGGCCATGTTGTGCGCGGGGTCAGCGCGGGGCACTGCGCTCTGCGGCGGAGCGCTGCATCTGCGGGCGACTTGTGTTATTTCCCTGTTAAATCCTCCACCCCCACCCCCCCCCGCACATTCCTGCCCGGCAGAGCTGGATCTGGGGGTTATTTGTATTTATTTCCCGTTAAATCCACCCCCCCCCCTCCTGCCCAGGGAACGCCGGCTCGGGGGCTTCGCCCGCACCCCCTGGTTTTCCCTCTCCGGGTACAGCGCAACTCAGCCACAAGGTCATGTGCCATCGGGCCGACGAACAAAAGCCCTTCCCTCGTTATTTATTTATGGATTTGGGGCGTGTTCCCGGTGAGGAGGAGCCTTTGTGCGCGCAGGTTTCACACCCACCGGGGCGCAGCGGCCGCAGCTCGTCCAGAGGCGCCGCGGGACAGCCCGCGGGCTCATTAATAATTGCTCGCCATCTCCATATTGAAATTGCGGAGCAGCGCATGATTAATTAAGGAGGGGAAAAAAAAAAAAGAAAGGGGCGAATGAGGGAGGCCCGCGCGGGCCCGGCCGCGTTAACCCCTTCGCGCCCGCCGCCCGGGAACTCGCCGGGAATATTAATTAATTCTGCTGTTTGCGTGTCGTTAGGCGACCACGTGAGGCCTCTGGCACAGGCTCTCCAGAGCCGCCGACTAATGAACAGAATTTCCTGCAATCCGCTCATCATCAGCTTTTCATTTGGGGAAAAAAAAACCTTACCAAAAAAATTTGTAAATCTTACTGTGATTGTAAATTAAAGTATTCTCATGCAGTGAAGTTAGAGTATTTAGAAGGTTATTAATTTAAAGAGATATTGCAATTAAAATCCTACGAAATGTGTGATTTAAGCTCATCCGAGTGCTCCAAATCACGAAAATATTTCTCATTGCAACGCTGTGATTAACTCGCACGCGGAGTCGCAGATGCTCAGACAGAAATGGGAGCAATAAATACGCTCTATACAAGAATCAAAACATTTAACAACCATTTTTCAGAGCGCTCCAACTTCAGACGGTTGTGTCTCCCCCGAGGACTCGGTCACTCGGCTCCCCCTGTCACAGGGCCGGGCTTTTCCTCGGGATGTCGGAGCGCTCCCGGAGGCGCTCGCCGGGAAGTGAAGCTGCGGAGCGCTCGCACGGCACTCGCCGCTCGGCGGGGCCGCGCCCGGGGCCGAGGGGGCCCTGGCTCGGGGCACCCGCACCGGGGCCGAACGGGGCGCGGGCGCGCTCACGCATTCACGCACGCACGCGGGGCCCGGGGGCGCGCACACAGACACGCACGTGCGCGGCGGGCACGCGCGGGCAGGATCCTCGCTCCCGCGGCCCTGCGCCCGCCCCCGCACCCGGCAACTTCCCTTCCCTTCCCTTCCCTTCCCTTCCCCACCGTTCGCTGCCCCAACTCACCCTCTTAACCCTGTTCCTTTTGTAATCCTTCGTTTTACATCTAGCTGCCCCAAAACTTCACCTGTGACTCTTTGGCCATTTTTTCCCATTTAATCTTTAATTCCCTTGGTTATTACTTAGCATCACTTAAAGTCTTTTCTGCAGACAGGGCCTTTATTTGGCTGGGGGGTGTGTGGAATAGATGGACTGTGCATTAAACTAAAGCATCTTCTTTTGTGAAGCCAAGCACACGTTCACGTGGCTTATTAACCCCCCTTTTTTTGCAGAGTATGAATTCTGACTGTCACCTGCTGGGCGGCTCCAGCAAGCAGAATTTATCCAGGCACAAATCAGGCCAGCTATGCTCCATCTCCTCAGCATGCTCAGCCTGCAGCATGGTACCAAAGTCATCCTGAGCAGCTGTAATCCCACTGGCACTGTTCAGCACATCCATCAATGATCTGCCCAACAACAGAAAAGACTGACACAAATTCCTATATAGAGCCCCACTTTTAGGATCTGCTAGATAGAAATAACAACTCGTATTAGCATTTTTCCCCATCTGCATGTAAACAGATGTGTGTTTGTCAGAGTCCTCCCATTTCCTCTAAAACATTTGGTGACTTGGAGAGAGCTGAAACACCAGTGGGCTGATCAAGGATGACAAAGTTTTGTGTTTTTCTTCCTACTGCTAACATTCTATAAAAGTTTTTACTGGCTGTGATCTGTTTATCCTTGTAATAGGTGAAGCCACACTGGATAACTCAACGAAGTCATGCTGTGACTACCACTGTCAGGAATATTTTCATCCCTTCACAGATCAGAATAAAGCATACTCTGCCCTGCAGTATGAAGAGCAACTTGTTACACCTGAAGGTTTTGCATTTGAGTTGGCATCCAGCAAAGAAACGAAGTGCAGACCAATCAAACCACAGCCCATAAAGACTTAGGCAGGCCCCAATTCTTTAGATATGTTTGGCTTTAGAGGATAGAGAATTCTTTGGAGCATATAATCCTTTAGCTACAAAAATACTAATAAATACTCAAGTCAAAGTGAGTAAAAGCCTTCTTCGTTTCTACAAAGTTTGCTCAGTGTTGTCACAAGACCAAGTACCAAATAATTCATACAAGCAAAAGTTGCATATACCAAAATGTTCTTCCTTTTCAGTGTCCTTTACTGCTTTTCTCTGGTTTAAAGCAGCGAGGCATTGTCAGAGCTAATACAATAAACAGTCAAACTCAAGGATGGAACACAGCAGTAAGATTTTTATTTCTCATTTATAAAATAATTTTTAGAATGTGTAAAAACATGCTAAATAATTAAAGGTATACTGAGGTATTCAAGATGGAGAAGTAAGTAACAATTTTAGTATATTTTTTCTCATTTTTTATCTACATGTTCAATTACAAACTTCCCAGTATTATGAAGCTTATGGGAATTGGCTAGTGATCCCAAACTCCACATGCTGGCTTGAAATTCTCTCTATATGGTTTGTAGCTCAAAGGGGTATGAGGAAGCAACATGGTTGTATATTATTAAATTCTAATGGAAAAAAATACTCCCTTAAAAATCTTCACTGCTATATTAAATGATCCAAAAAAATGAGAGGTGGGGCTGGCATAACTGCCAGGTGGAATGGTTGCCAGGTATCTCCTATTAGAAAACTACATTTGCAGTTGGTTAAAGAGTTTGCCAAACTTCAACTGTTTGGCTGAAAACAGCCCTCACCAGGTGTGTGCCTCGGGGATGACTTGTTTGAAAATCTTCAGCCAAACATCTTAGGGCTTTCTGAGAAGGAGCCTACCCAAGACTGGTCACGCTGCCAAATCACGGAAACCTCTTCTTTGAGCAGCTCCTGCTTGCCCATGTTTGGAGCAGGAGTTAGGATGGGAGTGGCCTGGTGAGGAGGTGGAGTTCGCTGCTTCACTCTGGCCAGGCTGCTAAGGTGAGAAAGCCTCAGCTTGTGTATTTCACCAGGGGCTTCCTGAGGTTTGACAGAGAAAATCCCAAAGCCTTCACTTCCACAAACCATGCTGCTGGTGAGATGGAGACAAACCTTCTGCCTGACACCAGAGCTCTTGTCATTCTGCCTGGGATGGTGGAACTGTCTGCCTGGGCGCCAAAAAACCACTGTCCTCTGCTCTTAAAATCTCTCCAGTGGCATCCAGACAGCCTGGTGCAAGTTGCTCGATTTCAGTATGGAAGAAGTGAAACTATTAAACCAGAATACAAGGAAAACAGGGTAGAAGGGCAAAAGTAAAGTGACGGAGACTGGCAGAGCAAGGGAGGCAGGCTGGGTGCTGAAGGTGGGAATAGACCCTGTCTGAACAGGGAAGCTAAAACTATTTGCAAAAAGAAACTGGGCATTTTGGCTGGGGAAGCAAATGGGAGCAGGTTACCCAGAGAATAGTGCTGATAAGGCAAGGCATTGTCAAGGGAAAAGAGAGAATAACCAACAAGTGTGTTGTTTATGGAGATGCTTGAAACAGAGAACAATCTTATTGCCATCAGAGGGCTCAAGCAGCACTGTGGGATGGTTCAGAACACTCCACTCCTCCTGATGACTCATTTGGATCTTAGCAGACTGCTACAGGATAAAATCTCTGTTCATGCTATTTGCTATTAACCCCCTCACCTGACTTGCAAGAAACAACTTGCTCGAGCATGTGTACTGACACACAGACACATGCATACACACGTCAAAACTATACTGAAACAAGGGTTAATCTTGTTCAAAGAGGATTAAAGTGTATTGAATCAAGTAGAGAAAAACAGAAATAAAATCTGCTGTGCAGCAAGCACCATTTCTTGTATACAGTCCTTGTTTGTATGGCACAATTCTCACTCACAGGCCTACCATCTTTTCTGCTGGGGCCCAGCTTCAGGAACTGGATGAAACAAAACAATGCCAATATTGGCAGCTCCCCTATTTTGTATTCTCCTCACTAACAAGGTGCAGTTCCATGTCTTATTTGCTGGATGCTTCTCAAACTACCCATTGGAGCCTGAATTACAAGGTTTTCCTGTGGCACAATTTACCACCGTGGTCCTTGGACGCTTCTCAGAGATCCTCTAATTCATATTCACGGAAATCCCATGAGCTAAAGGAGAGATACTACCCACATTTTAAGGGTAAGATTTTGGCACAAGCATCCCCTCCGTCCTGGGAGCCCAAACTCCTGGTAAAGCACCACAGATACTGGCACTGTGTGCTCGAAGCACCTTTCCCCTGGATTCCACTGGCAGGGGAAAACCCTTGCCAGAGTTCACAACCAAGGAGCATATAAGGAACCAATATTAACTGACTTAAAATTTTTTTAAAACAAAAAGTAAAATACCTGCCCTTGTGGATTTCTGCCCAATACATGCCCTTTGTTCTCTACAAGGCACAGTTCTAAAGCAAGCACTATCAGGCACTAGGAGGTTAGGGAGCATTTCCCATTATCCCAGGTTAATAAAACTGGTTTTCTCGGTGTTATAGTGCTGGAACATGACAGAAAACAAGATCAGTTTTAAAAACTATCTTCTATTCTTTAATATCTTCTTTTTAAGTTGGGGAAGGTTTGACCCATAAATTCTGAAGAGCTGGCAATTCCAGTAATGCTTTGGGGGGTGTAATGGGCTGCTGAGCATTGCTGGTTTGTGTCCAAGCAGGCTCTCCACAGCTCCTGTAACTGGTGACAGCTCAGGGTCCACACGGGCTCACTTGGTGTGCTGAACTGAGGGCAAGGGCCACCAAGGGACCATCAAAACCACCTGCCAGGCCAAAGTCACGTTTCCTTTCCCTTTGTCACTAAAGAAAGACTGGGAGGCTGCAGGGAATGCACATTCCTTTCACTCTGCCCGAGGTAGGAGGATCCAGATCAGGGCGGCAGGGAAGGCCACAGTGCACTTACTGGCTGTCTGAGTTTGTGGTTATTTTGGATTATTGTTCCAGTAACACTTTTTTCAGCTTCTTCTGGATTTTCGTCCTTCTGGAGTATTTTCAGTGTTTTGAATGTGCCTAGAGCTGAAAGTCATAATTCAAAGAAACCTGTAATAACATGAATGCTTATGCTAACTTTTACTGGAACTTTCAGACACCTCTGGAAGCAAACCTCTGAATGGGATAAATCCAGAAATCACAGGCAACGTGCCTTGCGCAGTTGAATGGGAGAGCATTTACAAAGAAAATCGTTTTTCAAGGTGAATGAGTTTGGCAAGGACTTGCTGTAAAGAGATTGAACCACAAATTCCTTTTTGCACAGCACAGGAGACCTTGAGCCCCAAAGGGCAGCTGAGTTTTTGGCAGAATAAGCTTTGACATTGCACCAGAATGATGCCAACAGCAAAGACCTTGCACTAAGTGTGGTCAAATGGGACCTTCCAGGAAGACACACGGTATGTTTTAGGGAAGAACAAACAGTTGCCTGAATATATGCTAGACACAAATGACTGAAACTCTGATGACATGGGCAAAATGTTGCTATTTCAAACACAAACACCAGCACCTTCTCAATGGAATGGTGGTGGCCTTTTGGGGTGAAATGCTCTAAGCACACTGTTATAACCTGAAACCAGCCTCGCTCAGGGCAAGCTTGACCAAGGCTGAGGAAATGATTCTGGGAGTAAAACAGTTAAAATAGTCCAAACAAAATCTGTAAAGGACTTGAGTATTATTTTGAAGGCATTCTTCTGATCTGGAGAAAGGAAAATTCAAGTTCCTCTCTACCAAGTATTTTTTTCATTCTTGCCTCAGCTCAGGACTTCTATTTCACCAGAAATATATTTATTAAAAAAATGCTAAAATCACATTCTGGAATCCTAAATGACCTATGTGAAAGAAATGCCCTAAATCAGCTGGAACTGTTGGCTAATGTGTGAAGACTTTCAATGAAAAAACCCAACAGAAACCAACAGAAGAACCTGAATGTGAAAGCAGCTCTTTCATTTTCCTACAGAATGTAGATTACTTCTGATAAAATTTGTAATTTATAAAAATCTGTTTCTTTGGAGAAGGTACAACTCACCCCCCTGTACTCTCATAATTAAAACAAAAATGAACCTGGTAAGTGATTTATTGATGAAAAAGTAGGGAAACTAAGAGTTAAACTTCGTATGTTCACAATAGACATTGTTAATTTTGAAAGAAAAATGTTAATTTTGAAAGGCAAGTGGAAAGAAAAGGAGCTTAGGAGATGAGAAAGTACTGGAGCTTCCTTCTTAATGTTGTTTCCAACATTCAGCTGCAGGTAGTCCTCTGTATAAAAGTCATATTCTTCTTATCTAAACCTTGCAACAGCAGTATTCACATTTTCCAGAACAAGACATACACTCTTAGAAAGTAAAGCTGATATCCACATAGAAAAATAATAGAAGGAGTGGGATAAACCCCCAGATATTCCTCTGTTCAAAGGATTAAAAAGTCAAAATCAACAACCCCCAAATTTAAACCAACCTAGCCAAGTGTTATTTCCTAGCTCTGGTTTCTTTTTGTCATAACATTGTTACTGAAACATGGATTTTGGTTGATGAATTTACTCGTAGCACAGGACTGTATGACAAGCAATGTTTCTGCATTTTGCTGTATGTCATTAGTTTTCTCCCCATAAACCATGCAGGCTGTCACTCAAAGATACCTTCCATGTATTTTTTCAGTCTCAATAGATTAAATTTTGAACTATTTTAAAATAAAGAGTGAAAAATGAGCTGGAGGAGTGAAATCAGGGTTAATTCAATTGCACTTTGAAGGGTATCCTGACATTTGAAAAAGTGGCCAAGCACATTCTGCCTGCTTGTTTTGATACAGATACATCTGTCAGGAATTCGTGCACAAGCTTGTATGGGACTCCCAGGATTGTGTGTGTTGTAAAATAAATCTGTATTGGTCTGCTCCCAATCTAAATACACTGGTGACTAAAGCTCTCACATCCAGATAGAGATCTAGCAAATCAAAGTATGTTTTCAGGAGCTGTAACTTATTGAATTTACATACAAAATCTAACAGGTTATGGAAAAAAAGCATACATCAAAGATTACTTGAACTCTACCGTAATACACTCCTACCATTAGATCTTATTTTATTGAATGATTCATGCCTCATTGGCTTTTCCAGATTTGCTTTTATGTTTCTGCCTTGCTATTTTAAGATGCATTATCTTTAATCTAAAAACTGCCATCCTACCTAAACCTATTTAGAATTTTCTACGATTAAATCTCATTGAACGAAGATTAGTGAGAATTACGGCTCTTTCACGGCACAGTCTGAGGGAACACACCAACCACAGCTTGGCATAATCCAAAAAATGCCTTGTCCACCTTTACATTTTATAACATCAAGATGTGAAGCTATAAAATGGGAGGGATTTTTTTTCTTAACTGAGAAAAACTGATGGGAGACGCACTGATTTGTGTTCAGCTTGTTCCCCACAGCAGAAAGCCTTGCAGTTTTCATACATTTGTGCATTATTTGTACCACGTGCAGAACACAGGACGTGTCACTTCTGTAGAGATGCTGACAGGGATCCAGATCTCAGGGTGGGAGGGAGCTCAAACCAGGACAAGCTTGAACCACAGACCAGTTCCTCTGGAACTTGACTGCTTTGCAGGAAATTCTCTGATTTGGAGCCACCACAGATGGCTGAAAATCTGTCTGCACATGCAAATAGGAGAAAATGAACAGAAAATTGCCATTATTTGGGAAAGACCAGGGCAATAACTGAAAAAAGTCTACTGAAGCTTTTATATCCCATACTTTCTGTTCACTTCAGATAAAATCTCACTCCCCATTTAAAAACTCCTAGAAATTATTTCTTTGGTCATTTAAAGAACCTGGAGCATGTTATGTGGTTTGAAGTTACCTGAATTTCTGAACTTTGAGGTGGCAGCAGTGGACAGGGACTTTGACTTTGGGACTGACCATGTTGAGTGCTTAGCAAAAACAAGGATTTGATTCTAATGCCTTTTGAGCAACAGCCCTTTTTACAAAATAAGTAAAAATCATACATATTTGTAATATACAATCTCAAATTTTAGTTGAAGAAATAGCATTTAAAAGTTATTCCTCTGCAGACTATTTAACCAGTATTAGTTAAAAATACCCACACTAACTTAATCACCTTATTGAGTAAATTAAATATTTTCCTTAAAAAATACATATAATAGTTTAATCTGAATTTTCTCCTGAAGTTCTGAGTTAGTGCATGATTATTTCTAATGGAAAATCTCAGTATCCCTTTTCTGCAATGAAAATGTTTAAAATATTAAAATTCTTTTAAAATATGTTTTCTTACATGTTAATTCCTGATAATTTAAAAAATCATCTTCTTATGCTCACCATATTGAGCTCAGCATTTTATAAACAGAGAAGTGTAAGGTTAAAAAATATCCATGTGTGTGAGGTTTGTTTAATAAAAGTTTAATAAAAGTTACTGGTCAGTTATTCAGTTACATCAGAGTGCATGGAAGGCACGTCCACATTCCTTTGAAAAACAGCTTCTGTTTTTGAGGTGTATTTTAGTGGAAAAAGAATATTAGTTGCAGTATGAGTTGTTGATTTATTGAAGTGCAGAGGATACAGCCTCAGACACTACCTGAACTGCTTCCTGCCTGAACTGTGCAGGCTGCTGCTTTGCCAGTATTTCATTGTATGTTTAGCTGAATAAGTGTATTTTCAACATTACAATGGGCTGGAGTCACCTTTTCCCTTGATTGGCACTTCGTGGGAGCTTTGGTACAAAAAGGCCCAAAGTTATACATGGGGAAAAACAGGCATAAATAAACGTAAAATAAAAAAACTCTCTAAAACATTTTCCACCCTCCAGCACCCTGCCTAATTAAGGGCATGAGAGAACCTGATGTCATGAGGAACGTGGGAGTCCCTTGGGAGTTTCAGGTTACTTCCTCTTCCTCTTCTCTTTCCCCCCTTTCCTTGTTCCCTCTCCCTTTCCCTTCCCCTCACTGACCTCTCACACCACTCCACGGGCTGTGTGCTGTTTTAGGATGTTTTCTTTCACCTGAAGTGACCTTAGTGGCTCAAGCAGCACCTGAGGAACAGCTCTGTCCCCTCTGCCAACAACTCCAGTGGCAGGAGCAGGAGGTGAGAGAGCCCCAGCTCTGCCCAGAGGCCCCTGCCAGAGCAGCCCACACCCTCTGAGGACACTGCACCAACCACCTGTGGCTCAGCAGGACACCCAGGGCTGCCAAGAGGACACAGGGAAAACGTGTCAGTATGTGAATGTCACGGGGCCATAGGTCTGATCTTCTCCCCAGCCACAGACCTTACACCTCAGGACTTGAAAGGACTCAGGATTTGTGCTGGTTCTGGCTGGGGTAGAGTTAAATTTCTTCCCAGTGGCTGGTAGTGGCTGTGTTTTGGATTTTGTGCTGGAACAGTGCTGATAGCACAGGGATGTTTTAGTTATTATTTAGTTTAGGCACACACAGAGCCAAGACCTTTCCTGCTGCTTTCCCACTTCACCAGTGATGGGACTGGGGGGCACAAGACATTGGGAGGACACACATCCAGGACAGCTGACCCCAACTGGCCACAGGGACATCCTGGACCATATAGCATCATGCCAGTATGCAGAGGTGGGAGGAGGAGGAGGGAGGAGGAAGGAGGGGATATTTGGAGTGATGGAGTTTGTCTTCCTAAGTCACTGTGATTCATGATGGAGCCCGGCTTTCCTGGGATGGCTGAGCATCTGCCAAGGGAAGAGGGAAATTAATTGCTGCTTTTACTTTGCTTATGCACACACACGTTTGCTTTTCCTATTAAACCATGTTCATCTCATCCCATGAGTTTTCTCACTTTTTCTCACTTTTTCTCACTTTTTTTTCCAATTCTCTCCTGTGTGCCAGGGACATGAGGGAGTGAGCAGCTGTGTGGGGCTGAGTTTCCTTCTGGGGTTAAACCATGACAGAGTTTCTCACACAATGAAACCCTTGTTCAACTGCCGAGGGAAAGGCTACTAAAATGACAAAGCAGAACCTGTATGAAGCAAACCACAGAAGAAGCTTCCCCACCCTTCCCTTTCCAGGTTTCAGAGGAGGTCCTTTGCTGGCTGGTCTAAACACTGGAAACTCAAGGAGGATCAGGCTGTTTCACCTCACCCTGGGACCTGGGCTGTGCAGGGACAAGGCTGGAGGCAAATTCTCCTCTGAGGACAGGTCTGATACAGTCTTGCTGGAGGGTAGACAGTGTCTGGGCTTGAGCTGTCATTCAGTTTAACCATCTGGTATGGAAAAGCAGAGCATGTGGTTCAGCACTGCAAGCTCATACTTGTTTCTAAGTCATCATCGGCCAAAACCTCGTTCCAAGCTCCATGGTGAATATTTGAACACTTACACTGATATTGTGCAAAAGAAAGGAACTTTTTAATGGAAAAATTGCTGTGTGCATCAATTGTGGGGTACACATCTTACGCCTCAACAAAAACCTGGCCAAGGCAGTGGGCAAGGTATGAAAAACTGCAAGGTACAGTGCATTATTTTCAACTTCTAGTCACTTTTTTTTTTAAAAAATGGGTTTAGTTCTCATTAGCTATCTGTTACCTGCTCTCAGAATTTACTACTGATATTCATTAGTGTTACAGGAGTACTTGAGATCTCTTCTGAATTTTAGGGCGCTGCTGTGGTACTGTGCACTTTGGAAAATGTACATGGTTAATATAGATATTAATGAGGAGAAATACAATACAGGGCAAGGCTGGGAGCAAGAGCAGTGGTTTGGGGGATGTGCTGCATCTCTGGGGAAGAAGGAGAGACTAAGAAATAAATTAAAAGGTTGCCCTTAAAACAAGCTGAGTAACTCAGTGTGGAACTAAAGTAGTATCTCTGACTTCAGAGGTTCCCCTTAATTCAAGAGGTGTGTGATTTAGTGCTACCTGTTATTAGTTCAACCTTAAGGTATCCAAATATTGGCAAATATAAATAAAAATGGGAGAGAATGGAGAACAGAGCTATGACAACCATGCAGCTAATCAAAGAGTGCTCCCTGAAAATACAAAGATTTTCTTTTTAAAGTATATGTCAAAACTAATCATAAGACCATGATGTGTGGGACTTCCAGCACAGCTGGCCAAATAATGCCCTTTTATGTTGATTGTATGAGGCTGGTATTTGGACCCATCACCGTAACAGTTGCATTTGCTTGGGATGATCAGGAACAATTAAAATCCTTCATTTGAAAGAAAACTCATGCAACTCTTTATTTATTATTTAACTAATGGGAGGGGCTTTCATCTATAAACGTTCATCTATTATTTAGAAAGGCAAATGCAGTACCATGGTTTTTTTCATATATCAGATGATTTTCTTATCTGCAAGGGTTGAATATAACAGTTGATAAATGGACAAAAATAGCTTTTGAAAGGTACTGCACTATTTTCCAAGTGACAGCATGTCTCTGAAAAGAACACATTATGCCTCAAACATCCCCTCCCCAAAACACAAGATTGTAAATAAATAGTATTATTTCACACAAGGAGGTTACGACGTTGAACTTGCAAAGATCTCTGTTTTCTACCTATAAACATGATTTGTAGAAGGTCTGTCCTGGAGCTTCCCCCACCTGCTCGGGCCCACAAAAGCCCTTGAGGCCTTGGCCAGAGTATCCTCAGCCAGAAGGATTGGACTGTCAGTGCAGAATGCCCTACACTGATTATAATGTGATACAATGCTCTGGAAAGGTCTGATCTTTCCCTAAACCACCTGGCTACTAACTAAGTTTTCTCCCACCTCACTTCTTGGTCAACTTAGGCTCACTCTCCTCGGAACTGAAGTCAATTTTTATGCAGGTCATTCTGTCTATCTCCTGCCACCCATTACCTTATCATGTGTTAAGTCTTCCTGAGGTTGCAACTTACTTACAGTGTTTATTGGTGCAATTTTACATCAGAAGAGTTCCTGCTGAGATGCCCTAAACTGCAGAGAACAGAGTTCCCCAAGCCTCTCGTTTCTTTATCTTTTTTGGAGGCTGAACCAGGGGTGACACCGCTACAGCCAAGCCATTTCAAACTCCTTTTCCACTTGCCCTCTGCTAAGCAGAACTCAGGTGTACTGAAGGGTGCTGGCCTGCATGCCCAATTCACATGGAATTTTTGCAGAGCAGCCTGCTGGTGACAGATCCATCAAGCCTTGCTTCTGAAGAGCACTCCCAGTCCTCCCTGCCAGCTACTAGTTGGAAGGTAGAAATTAGCCAAGATATAGTTTTAAGGCACAGCAGGAGGCTAAAAGCACAGTGCATATTTGTAACTTTTCATTCAGTGTGTAGATTTACCAACTCTGAAGTGCCTGAGGATGTTTATTGTGTCTATTGGCTATAAAATGATATTACTAAAGCACCTTCTGCTTTCAGAGGGCTGTAAAGACCAGTACCTACCATCAGCAGAGGACAGCACACGTTCTGTATACATCCATAAAGTTTTCCAATGCACTTGTTGGTGAAGTTGTCTGAACCCCATTATTATATCCAAAGACAGTAGCCAGCAGCTATTCAGAAGTGCTCAGAAAATGTGTTAGCAGTTACCAAGTGAATTTGTTTTTCTATTTTAAAATTCTTTCAACAACTAATAGACTACAATAACAATAGAACCTTTGACACTCAGACCAATGTTTGGACACCTGAGATGCTCCAGTGAAGTGTGACAGCATCTCTCACCAGCCCATGTCACACAGTTACACAGCATCTCCCTGCAGCTGGGAGCTACTTGGATGGACACACTGTCTGTAGAGGCAGGTGGAGAACTTCCTTGCAGGAATGGTGCCACACAGTCTCCACAGCTTTCCCCTGCCAGTCACAGAATTCCAGGTGTGCAGCTGGCCCTCAACTCACTGCCAGGGGGAATTGTACCTGTGAAATGATCTCCCAGATGCTTAAACCCATGGTACATTTAACTACAAGACAGTGGTGGCATAACCAGATTTATGAGTCCCTTTGAGTTATGCAATGCTGACAGAAATGCTGATACAACCTACTTTCCTCTCGACATTTTAACATCAGTTACTTTGGCTACCAAAGGTTTTGCCGTGTAAAGATCAGAGTGCTAATAAGTGTTAAACTCCCTACAAATATTTTACATGTTTCTTATGCAATGGAATGCTGCAATTTTCCAAAGTCTGGTATCTTGACACTTACACAGAGTTGCAGCTGTAACCTGCACCCAAGTGAGTGCCGCCTGAGGAATAAAACTCTCCGTTGCTATTCTGCCAAATTACCTGATCCTCAAACCGTGCCACTGATTCTGGACTGAATACTGCAACAATTGTAATTCTTTATTTAGAAAAAAGGTGTACTTGTGGTAGATAATTACTTTTCTGTTAGATTCCTACCCATCTGAGGAAACAGAACATTTTGCAAGTTAGAGAAAGTCATTAAAGAGCTAGATTAATGCAAAAAATGCATGAAAAGCAGTTTCTCTAGCCGATATCACCACACTGCTAAACAGGATAGCAACAATAAATCCATAGCATGTACACAGCACCAGTATGTACACCTGGAAGCTTATATAAAGAAAGCATGTTCATCAGAAAACACTCAACTACATTTGGTTCTTGTTTTTGGCTCATTTTTGCATTGTTCAGAAGTACATATTTTTAGGTGAAGAATTGTAAAATGCATTTGAGAGCAAATTATTCACCTGTATTTCTTGTGCACCTTGAAATGTTCTAGCACCAGAGAAAGAAAGAGTGGCTGCAGAACCAGTCACCACCAATAAAAGTAATTAAAATGCAGTATGAATCTTTCATGGCAATTATTCTATGAATGACCTCTCCACATTATAAGAAGTGCCTTGCTAGAGCTTTCCCTCCAGCAGCATCACTCTGACCTCACCGAGGGAACAGAACACTTCCCACGAGACATGGCAGAAGGAGCCCCAACCAAGCATGGCATCTCCCCCTTCAGACATCCAAAATTTACACCGAGCGGTCTGACCTGGCCACATTCCTGGCTAACATTCCCTGCAAAGTAAAAATCCTTTGGTTATGTCAAAAAAATCCCAGAGGGACTATATACAACACCTAATTCAGTTGCACATCAGGCAAATACAAGTCCACTAAACGCAACAAGTGCAAATCTCCCCTCTAAGGAAAAACAATTCATATGGAATTTATATGGCTGGCAATCCCCTCACTGCCTTTCCCACATAGTTCTGTGCCACACTTTTATTTGCTCATTCTCAGTCTATGGTTGCACCGTCTCACAGGTCAGCTCTAAGTGTCAAAGCTGCTGCTAACGTGGTGACAGCAGGAAGGGCATGAAGGGGTCAGGCTGATCCAGACCTTGATACAAGGAAAGAAGCAATTTTTCTCTTGGGTCTCACCAGTTTCCTACCCTGGGTTCACCTCCAGGCTATGCCATCACACCTTTCCAGCTTCCACTCCAGTGGCTTTCAGCTCCTGCACACAATCCAGCTCTGAGTGCCACAGAACAGTGCACTGGGGCAGGAGAACCACGGTCACAATTAAATCTGCTTTTGTTTAGGTTTGGTATTGTTAAGTGTACAAAACATCCCCTTCTTACAGGGGGCAATTGGTGTGAAATACAGCACAATAACAATATTGGCAAGGGAGATATTTCTTATATGGCACAGGCCTGGGGCTTCTGTGCTCCTTTCCACTGCCTCTGGTAGGGCCAAGGAATTCAAAATGTTCTTTGTCAGGTGCAGTTGTTCTGTGTGTGCCTTTGACTTGAACTTCAGCGAAGGGACAAACAAACGGAGCAATCAAAAGGAGACTGTCCTCCACCTCAATTCCTCCAAGAATCCTTCCTCAAAGGACTAATTGTGTTCACACTAGAAATATCCTTAAACTTATGTATGTAGCAGAAATGAAAAAGGATTATCAAGCAGTTCCATGATTTCTGCATTAATATAATTAAATTAATTTCAAGTAGTGTTGTGTAAAGTAACCCATCTGCATAGAGGCCACATTTCATTGTGCAGTTAGTCCCCATGGATGTGCACCAAGCAATGAAGTACTATGCAAAATTCTACAGAAGTTTAGGTTTTAAATTGCTAAATGCTTTCTAAAGAGAAAATATTTTTAACTTAATTGGTTATGTCCTTAAAAACTTTAATTGCAAAAACTAAAATCAGCATTTGCTTTTCTGAGAATCTGAATTCAATGAGAGCAACTGTTTAGAAGTATTTCCTATTTTAATGGATCAATGAAAAAATACTGAGATAAAATAGCAGCATGGGGTAAGATGAGGAGTAAAGCTACACTTAGCGGGACAAGTACATCTTTGTGCTGAGGCCCATGGGACAGAAAGCATAACCAGAACTTTCCATAATGAAAAATGGTCACCATCATAAGGGGATTCTTCATTACATCAGGCACGTTCTTGGCTTTTCCAACCTCATTTTCTCAGTATGAATGAAGAAGATTACATATATGTGGCCTGAAGTAGGGGATGGAAGGGGGTGCACTAAAGGCAGTAAGAGAAAAAAGTTTTTTCTGATCTTTCAAAGATTTGACAGGAGGAAAATATGGGTCCCTTGCAGGGATCCAAGTTCTGTTTGTCAGAAAACAGAAACTGAAACTGTCTTTTCAGTTTCCCACTATGCCTTAGAGCAAGAGGTGAACAGAGATGAGGCTTCACGACAATTCTTCTGTCTGAGGACTGACACCAACAGCCTCTCATTCCCTCCTCTACCCTCCATCACGGAACACTCCTGGCAGTGACCAGCCTTTGCAAACTCTAGATCCTGGTCACACTGTTTGCTTTCAGACTTCAGCTGGGGAGGAAAGGCAAAGAGCACAGAGTAAAAAGGCTGGGATCAGCCAACACACGTGTCAGCGAGCTGCCTGCCGCATCCCAAGAGGCAGACACTGACAGGCTGTCACGGCTCCCAGGACATGGATGAGGAGAGAGGACAAGCTGCCTTGGAATAAGGGCCTCTCCTGGCACAGGGATAACCTCCCTGGGAAGGCAGTATCAGGGCATGTAAATACTTGTCAAGTTCCCTGGCTTTTCTGGATGTCTACAAATTGCATAATGACACAACAAGGGAAAGGGCCATTTGTTCTAACACTGAAATATCCCATGCATCCTACCTCTTCAGAGTTTATTGCTGGGGTCTGGACACAGCCATCAGCCCTGAGGCAGAGCAAGCAGGTGCTGAAAAACACAAGGGGAGAGAGTCACAAGGATAAGATCAGTGCTGGGGAAAAAAAAAAAAANNAAAAAAAAAAAAAGACAGAGAGAGAGAGAACAAGTAAAGGAAAACTAAAGCACCAGGTAAGAAAATCCCATGTCCTTTTCCCACTTTAAAATAAAGCAATTCTCCAAGGCTGATTTATTATTTTTTCTCTCTAGAAAACAGCAAACTCTAAACTACCTTATCCACGGGGTCTCTCACGCTGCACACACCTAATTAAAGGATTTTTCATCATCCAAAATTACTACAGTGTATCAGTGGTCTGCTTGCTCCTTTTCTGTGGCACTGAAATCTCAATATGCAATTTTTGCATTTTCCCTCCACTATTCAAAACCAATTCCACAAAACCAAACCAAACCCAAAAATCCATCTATCCATCATGGCTGCAACCACCAAAAAATCCACTGCAATCCAGGACACCCAAGGGCATCCAAGCTGTGCCTGCAACTTTGGCTTTCGCTTAGGAGTGATCCAAGGGGTTTAGGAGCTGGTGGAAACCATACCAATAAAAGCACAAAGTAACGTAACAGCTGCGTTTCCGGCATTAGCGTTTGTATAAATACAGCATCTTTCACACTAGGTCAGAAAACAGTGTGTATTTTTATAAAAATAAATCTGTTTTCTACAGCAAGCAAACCATTAGAGACTCTTCAGTTTGTGTGCTTCTCACCTCCTTAAAATTCCAGAAACAACGGAAGAGCACATGCGGATGTATACACACACACAGACACACAGACACACACACACGTGTCAATTAGAAGGAAAACGCCAAGGAATGATTAATGTGGTATATCTGATACACTATGGAAAAATTGTTCACTTTAAAGAATAAAATAATTGCCAAAAAGAAAGCTATTTAGAGTGCATCCTGTACCAAAACACTCAACAGGGTTTGAGAGAAAAAGATAAGAGAAATTTTTATTATTCTAAAATAAGATTATAGTTACGTGTTTACAGTGTAGCTGAGATGCTTTGTTGCTCTTTGTCTGTTTTCAGAGCTAGCTACAAAGAAGCTTCCCATAGGCTACATCACATCCATGATTATGAAGATACTTAAAATCCCAGAAAGGGACTTATCAAATTACCCTTTGATTACACTGAATGCTTCACAGACAGATCACTACTCACCTGCATCCAGAACTTAATGCTAAAGCAAATAATTTCTGAATGAAAGAGCTATTTTGTCACATGCAAAGTGCTTTATGCCTTGCAAATTGTTGGGAAATAATAGGTAAATCCTCCACCCCCCAACCCTGTTGTAACTTTAATATGACTGAACACAGGTTCTAAAACCATACTATTTTTGTATCCAAAAGCCAAAACTGAGATGCTTGTAAGTATGAAGCACATGAGCAATTTAGAAAAAAAATACATGATTCAGATAAAAGGCTGCAGCTAAAAACTTGGAAATTGGATTTCCTTGCATCTTTGTCCATACCCACACCTTGTCAGTGCTTTGAGGTGGGGGGTTCAGCCTATGCTTTCACTGGGTGGATGGGCCTCACCCAATCACTGTATTAAATATTTATTTGTCCATTTTGAAGCCAAGATTCACATTATGTTTCAGAGCATGACTACATCTGCAGTCAGGTTATCACTGCTCCTTTACTAAATACTAAAGCCATTGTGCAGTATGTCTCTAATTGTGGAAAACATGCTTGATAAATCAATCATGATTGCATTTTAAAAATTATTTTATGAGTGGTAAAATATTTTGCTTAATAAATTAGTCAAAACTGTCTGAAATATTTATTTACTAAAACACACAGAACTGGTTTTTTGAAAGTCAAAAAAACCCTCCAAAAAACCCAAATTATGACATGCTCTTCTCAGATTAATTTCCAGCAACTGACAATTTCATGCTGTTTGCACCACATTAGTAGTTGTGTAGGCTGAAAAAGGAGGTTCATAAACAACTATTTTTTTGGTGCTTACTAATATTGTAACTGCGGAGTCTTTTTCAATTATTCCAGACTATCTTCCCCTCGACATCTTATGTGATTTTAAAAAATGTTTATTTTACAGCTGCTTTTCCCCCGAAAGGTTTGCTATTTTGTAAACATTTCCACGTAAAACATGCTTTTTGCTCTCTGCATGTGTCTTACCCAGGATGGCATTTAAAATAACGTTCCCAACTGGATTTCCAAGGGTCAGATGCAACTTGGCGAGGCAGAGACAATGAACTGATTATACCTTTGCGTTTGGTTCGGGGCGATTGTTTGCAGGCAGCGCAGCTGAAGAGTTAAAGCCATGTGCTGAATTTAAATCTATAAACACGAACCACGGTGCCAACTTGGCAGAGAATCCTGCATTCAAAAGGAACGGGGCTGCCCCAACGGAGGCAGCAGGAGGAGGGGGAGCTGCTGCCTCCCCGGGCTGCACATCTGACGCCCCCAAACAGCCCCTACTTCGCCGAAAGACTCTTTACAACAGAACAAGAAAGGTCACAGCTTGCATCTCAATGAGCATATTAAAAGGAGATCTGGCATTATTTTATTCCTTCATAAGAAAATTCTCAGATCTCAAGCTACAGCTATAAAGATAAGTGGTTTTCGTAACTGAGTTAAAATCAGTCCCAACTCAAGCAGGGCTTACAGGTTTCAGGGTAATGGGCTACAGTGAGCCAGCCTGGAAATGAGATGTCAGCTCCCAGCAAAACTGCAATAGTATCCTGCACAATGCGTTCAGACACACCATTTAAAATTCAAAATGCAGCTTGGAAGGAATCGAATTACAGTGGATAAATCTATATTTCATTTTAAGAACTGCAAAAGGCCATACCTTCGCTAAAACTAGAGGATGAAGAACAAAGCTAAGGAAATGCTTTCTTGAGGAAAGACAGTCTTTTTAGTAAGTATTCTAAAGCTTTGATTGCAAACTCTCAACAGATCAGGCTGTTGGTGACACACCAAAGTTTTCAGGAGATATCTTTATGAGTGTACATTAAAGCTATGTGAACGGCCCTCAATTTTCTGAATCCTAAAAGATGCCAGTTCTTTGTCAGTCTGTACACAAATGAAGGTCTCCACACCATCTCAGCATCTAACTAAGCAGGAAACATTTCAGGATGCAAAACATACCTAAATAGAAACAGAAAGAAAAAAGAGCACCCAAACCCAAACCAGAAGGGAGATTAAGCTAATGCAATGTTTTCTGTTAAAGGACAAATGTCATCTTTTATTCAGCTGGAGTCTTTTTCACAGAAGAGAAAAACCCGGCAGCACTCCAGTGCAGTGGTGAGCAGTGCCCTCTCACTGCCTCCAGACGCATGGACATTTGATTTGCTGCTGATTAGTGTGGGCAAAAGAGGGGGGGAAAGCTGGCATCAAGTCACATCCTCCATCTTAGTCCCAGCTGGTACCAAGCTCCGAAGAAACAAAGCGACTTCAGACTGTGCGATCATATATTCATGACCAAGAAGAAATATAAAAACCAGCACGTTTGAATTCCTGACAACCATAGAAGAATAGTGCATTGGCATGTTGAATTTTTCCAGCCAGCCTTTGCTGACCTATAAACCTTTGTGACTGGAACAAATGCAAATAGAGCTGACTTGCCTCCCAAACTACTGAAGGGTATTCAAGCCGAGTTGTGTCTAACAGGCTAACAATAACCCACTGTCCCACCCATGCAAAACACACAGTCTGGGAAAAACAGCTTTAGAAAAGCACTTGACGGAGACATAAAGTGCAGACTATGCCAGAAAAAAAAAGAATAAAAAAGCCATCTTTTTTTTATTCCTAGACTTCACCTAAATTTCCACAATATAAAGTAATATGGAGTAAAACTATCTAACTATTAAAAGAAGAGCGCACAGTTTTAAAAACAGGCTGGAAATTGGCAGCTGAAAAAATAAGGGACTGAATTGCTTGAAGTCCCATCAGCTTCAGCCACCAAATTTCATGCCCTAAAAGCAAACTTACATTAAATGACAAACTTAAAAAATGATCATATGCTAACCAATTGCATACTAGCACTGAACTACTCTACACTTCAGGTAAAGTGTATTCAGAGTAAAAGGGCTGTTTGACTACAAAAATTCCTAGATATTTCTCTTTAAGTGATCACTATTCCTGTGTTTTTACTCAGTGGAGGGAGATAACTGATGGTATTGACTGCTCCAACTTCCATACAGGCCCAAAAAAAGCTTCAGTCGAGGAAGATCCAACTCATACAGTAACTCAACAAAATCTTTTCCAATCAGAGAAAGGAAACAAGGCACCACTGCAGGGCATTTACTCAGTGAAACAAATAATTTCAATTCATGAGGGAGCTAAACCAGGGAAGTGGGCGGCTCTTTCCCTGAGTATTTGCATGCCCTCGCTATCCTTGTGTTTGACTGAGTACAGGTCTGTGACTGAATGGGACCAAGCTGCCTTCCCTTGGTCCATCTCCACCAGAGGCCAGTTCAAGCAGCTTAAGTCCCTGTGCAGATGGGAAGGGCTGAACAAGACCACAGGAATGCAGTGGGAACATGTTGCTACCTCAGTGTTCCTGCTGCGTTAGGCAGAGCCACTAGGGATGGAGTCTGGCCCTAGACTTCGGCCTGAGCACTTTCACCTTATCAGATAAAATTTGTGTGCCTAATTTATCCTCCCTTAATTCAGGTATTCATCCATCTAATCCCCTGAAGCTGTGGATGTAAGCAGTGAAGAAAAAGGGGCATCTCATGATGAGAACTCAGATCACCAGCTGACTGTGCTGGAAGCCTTGGCTCAGCAAACTCCTGATCTGGAACTGAGATTTAGTCCCCACATCTCACCTTCCTAAAGCAGAAAGAATCCAGGTCAGAGCATCAGTCCTACAGGCAGCTGCCATTGGTCTTTTTGCATTCAGCAAACTACTTGCATGTACAAAATTGATTGTGTGCAAATGCTTGGATTTTAAGCATGACAGATACATTTTTGAAACTTTTTCAACATCTGGCTTTTAAGAACGGAGTGTTAAGGAAAGCTGAGAAGATTTGTCTCAAGTTTCCATTAAAGCGCGTATGACATACAACCATTTCATAAACATTCCCCCATTCCCTTGTTTAAAAAAAAAAAAA
>VZDJ01000131.1:3150651-3178990 GCA_008694505.1 Cyanoderma ruficeps
AAAAAAAAAAAAAAAAAAGAAAGAGGCAACTGGCAGCCAGAATAGCTTAAAAGATACCACAAAAAGAGAAGCTCACATTTCCATCACCTGGGAGAAAAAGGTGAGGCTGAACCCTTGTAAGAGGCCATGAATTTGCACAGGAAGAGGGAAGTCTCTTCTGCACCAAACACCAATGTCCGTGCACACTGGGAGGTTTAAAACAGAGTCTGGCTGCATGTGGAATCCCTTCAGAATCACTGACTTACATGCAGTGACACATGCAAAAGATGTCCAAAATAAGCAACATATCTGTGGGGAATTCCCAGCAATGAACTAAAAGCCTGCCATTTTGGCATGTTCTCTGTGAAAGGAGATCCATATCCCCAACTCTCTTAGACATCCAGGAGATTTGGGCTTGCAGCAACCCACAGGGTTTTTAGGCTGGAATTCATCCCATGAGTAGCAGCTGCCTCTGTTAGGAACCAAGTGTGACCTGCCTTTTAAGCTGCTTGTGCAGCCAGAACACAAAACAATGATAGGAGCTGTCTTCTGAGGTGACAGAAGGCATTCTCCAACTCTAGAGCCATTACAAGAGGATCCTTGATGTCCTTGATGACCTCAAAAGACAGGATGTGACATGCAGAGGCTGAAGCCTGCAATCCATAGTATTTTATTATAAAGAAAAAAAGAACACATCCCAAAAATAAATTAAATTCCACTACACTGAAATTGAAAATGGTGAAACAAAAGCAGGTATTTCCTTGAAACTCACTGACGACTGTCTCTTCCTTGTGCTCCTGCATAAATTTTGTATCCTCTAATTGTATTTTGTTTTAAGTACTTTTTCAGTGGCATTGGTATTGATCCTAATTTGTCTGGATTTGCATAATTTATAGGCATTGTGGGGCTAAAACCTGTAGAAAGACAAATATGAGAATATGAAAGGCATGCCCTTCCTTTTGTTTTTCTCAGTCCATGTTTGCTAAAGGTGTTAGTGTTGCAGAGTGTCAGCAATATTCTGCCATTTCATGAAATCAAGGATGAAGAATGAAGCCAAATTACCATTATTCTAGCTTAGAAACAACTAATAGCTTTGCAAAAACATAAAGATGTGCAAAACGTCTCTTTTACATTTAATGTAATGCAGCAAATTTATTCTGTGGATTAAAAGTTTACCTCTGAATCATACATTAAAATGCACGGATTTTACGGACTTGCTTCAATGTGAAAAACAACTACGGTTTTTCTTTTTTAACATCTTTTCCTGCTACAGTTCCAAGAACTTAAAGGGTCACATGAGTTTCAAAAGTGCATTAACTTATCAAAAACTTTCACCTTATCCTTGCTAACTTTTGAAATATGGAAGCAGGCAAAGCACAGCTGAAAGGTGAGCTCCCAGCTGTGGCACTGCTCCAGTAAAGGGCTGCAGGATGTCTCACACATTTGTTAGAGGCCTCTCGGAAATGCACAGGCTCCGTTTACTCAAACCAATCAAATCTTGACACAGAAAAGCCCGCCTCAGTCTCTCTTGGGTCAGGGCACTGCTCCCTGCACCTCCTGGCTCTCAGTTCACGTCACCTCCTCCATCTAGTCATTCACAGGACTGTTTGCTGTGGGGTAGAACACGTTTTCCCAAAGGCCTGCTCCACTGGACAGCTCCATGACTGATTGCAAGTAAAGCTAATAAAGTAGTGGTAGACACCACAGTTGTCTTCCTTTTATTTTTCATGTCCTTGTTGTTTTTTAAAAGCACTGAAAATTCTTGCTAATGCCAAAGGCAGACACGACAAAGCCATTTAGTTTTTCACGACCAGTGACAAGACCATCCTGTGGGCCCACAGGGGATACTCTGAACACCCAGCCAGAAGAACATGAACTTACATGACATTTCACACGTGTCTCATGTCTTACATGAAGCTAAACACTGGGGAAAAGAAAGGCCTTCATGGCATTTTTTTGGAAACAGCAGAATTTTTCAGTGATCCTTTCTGCGCTTCTGCAAAAAGAATACCTGAGTAGATGTTTCAGTAAATTGACTTTTAAATTCAGATTTAAATGGCCTTCTCAGTCTGAGGGTCTCTTGATTAAGTTTCTTCATATGAGATTGGGAAATCATCAACAGTAGAAATTAGATATACTATAAAAAGGCATTAATCAGAATGCTTTGAGTGCCATGAAAAACTCAGCAAGATAGGAAAGCCACAGATGAGACAACTGCAAACCCAGCACTAGCAGAAGGACACTCACATGGGGAGTTTTACACATACTGTAAGCTCAAGAATGACCTCAGAAGACCACCTTTTAGCTCCACCATCCTGAAACTCTTGACCAGCATTTTTTTATTCCTCACAGGCTGTTGCTTTTTTTGAATCCCAAAGGCAGCACAGATTTTCCACCTATTGTATGAAGATGGCCCAGAGTTTCCTTCTGCCACTCCCTACTGGAGTAAAAATCTTGGGTCTGACTTCTTTTTGTTTTGAATTTGATGCAACTTCCGTGGCTTTTGCTGTGACACAGACAGTGTTTTCTTTGAAGAAAAGTAAAATTGGTTCATTTTTTAGTTTAGTGCACTAATTTCCAGAAAAGTATTTTCTCAGTTACATTTGCTAATATTTTTCTATGAACATATTTATTCTTTATAGTATTATACACAGCGTCTCCCTTGGGCTGTTTGTCCTTATTCTGTAAGGCAAAATGGAAATATAATTCTTTGGAAAAATGAATTCCTGCATCTCCCCAGGACAACAGTACAGCTCGTTCTTATCTCCAACCCAACAGTACAGGCAATAGCACAGAAATCCTGCACTGCTTCCATCAGATCACAGGTGATCACATCTTCCTCCAGACTGCACTTTCTTCTGTGCCACATCATTAGTTAGGCCCAATGTCCATTTTGGGAAAGGTGCTCCCATGGAGACTTGTGAGTGCTGGAGGCAGGATTCTCACAAAGGCCCAGAGCCATTACAGTAAGGTACCAAACTGTGTTTACCTATTCACACTACACTGGTGCCACCAGTTCCCATTTGAATCCTGTGACAGTGGGAGAGCAGATACTGAAATGGTTTATACTGAGAAAGCTAATGGATCTTGAGGAATAGGGTGTTGTCCTATTACAGGGGCACTGGTTCAAGTTTTTGCTGTTGGCTTCAATGCAAGTAGGATCCAGCCTCTTAATTCCTGGTCTCTGCTGCAAATCATGAATTATATATCAGAGCTTTAGGAACTTGAAGTAAATGTTAAGAGATTTGCACAATTACCATGAGACTCACTTGTGTGTGACTAGAGAGACAAGTCTTTTTGATTATTCATTCAATTAATTAAAGATGTTTCTTGTGTTCTGATGCTTTCTCCCATATTCCTGTAAGTTCATGACTGAGGTAAAAGATTCTTATTTTCTAGAAACGTGGTCAAAACCCGAGTAAGTAGCGGCACTGTCTGTCACAGCACAAAGTGGGAAGCACACAAGGTTATATGCCGAGTTGTACAAAAGGGTTGCCTGGCCAAACCATTTGGAATGGATCATTAGGAAGTCTCCAAACGCTGCATTGAACAGCCAAGCAACACAATCCCCCCGATTGTTCTGCACGGGGCGGTGTGAGCCTGCCTGTGACGTGGGGGCAGTTCCCACGCCTGCCCTGGGCTGTGCTAAATCACCTCCGTCGTTCCCTGTCCCCGAGCTCGGGCTCTGTCACCGTGTGCCCAGGACACCCCGAGAGTGAAGGAGGGGGGAGGGAATACATTTCATATGCCTCATTGCCCTGGCAGAGGTGGCTATTAATAAAATTCTGTAAATCAGCCTCACTTTAAAGAGAAGCATTTTCACTTCCAGGCTGTTCACTAACAGATGACAATACAGAATAAATTTAAATTACTTTTTCTGAGATTGTGGCAGATCACAAAACAACTGGAACAACTGAAAGCAGGAGAAAAGTCAAAGAATTCACATACTGACCCAAATTAAATCCCCAAATAAATACATGGAGTTGTGTCCTTACTTATTCCAAGAATCAATTTATTTAGTTACTCCCAACACTGGGAGGAGACAAAAAATACACACATACACCACACAACCTTCTTGATTGTTTCATATTCAGACTTGCAGACATTCATACTTTTATTTAGTCCCAAGATGAATCTACCTACATAGCTGTTTCTTTGAGGAAACTAAAATATTGGAATGCCCTTGCTGTGGACAATTTCTGGATGGTTTCAACTGCTGATTTCTTCTATTTGCCTTTTAACTTAACATTTCCTTACACTTCAATAAGACCATTTAAAAAAAGACATTAGCTAAACTGAGAACTACAGGGATGATCGGAGAGCTTCTACATTAAATACTCCAATATCCTCAAAGCCTACAGGAGTCTCAAAAATCATTCTATGTTGACATGAACATGTTTTCTTTGACAACTTTCTGTTGTGGAAAATTTATTCATCTTTTCATTGTTTATTTTTTTGCGTAACACAATAGCAAGAGAGCCTTGCCTTCCTTCTGCAGCCTGATTGTCTTAGTTCACTTCTCCATTCTGCTTTTACAGGGTGATTTCATCTATTACTTTTATATTTTCATTTTTTTTTCATTTCTAGCACAAATATATAAAACACATGGATATATGACACAATTCAGGAGCATTGTTACAGGCTTTGGAGGAGACTTTCAGTTTCTATATCTGAATGGATTGCATCTGGATATTGGGTCCATGTGTGCTGGAAAATGGTTTCTAGATGTAATCCTTCTCACTTATCCAGACCATACATCAGGCACCCAGATAACAACAGCTTAATAGTGAAAGAACACAAAAAAAAAATCCTGTTTATTCTGAAGTGTGTTTCGAATAAACCACCACAATATTCTTACCCTTCCTTCATTCATAGCAGGTCCTTGTGTTAGAATGCTCATGGTATTAATCTGAGGGAAAGAAAGATGAGTAACTTTACCTCATATGAGAAAATGACAATATGTGTGTCACAGGGTAAATACAACTTCATTGTAGTCTATTCATGAATTACAGGTTCAGTCTGAAGGCATTGTGATAGCCCTTTATTACACACACACACATATATAAATAAAATATGCTACTTGTGAGCTTCATTCTTTGGTCCAAATTTAAAGGTGAAAATAAACAACACAAACAAGGTCAATGTCTAACATCCTTCTATAGTGTAATTTCTTACAGCAAGACTCAGCATTAATTTGTGCTAGAAATATTTTTATCTGCCCCTTTTTGAAACATGGAATGCACTTTTTTATCTGAATGCTCTTTTTGTCAGGCCACGCTCCCTTGGGTAGGAGGGGCTGTTTCCCAACACAAGAACAGACAACTCAAGAATTTGGAGCTCTACACTTTTAAGTGGAATAGACATTGCCAAGCCCTTCAGGGTCACATTTTTTGAAGGAGATCATCTTTCTTAGTCAGGGCCTGCTTTGCAGAGAACCCAGCTCTCACAGACACAGAGTAGCCAAAGTCCTAAAACACTGAGCTTCTGGGTGTTGATCTGCTTTGCAACTCTCACTCCAGCTCCAGTTTTGAATACTATAGATACCGAGCTCTTGGTTTTTTTTGGCTTAAGCATACAAACACCATCAAATTTCAGAAAGCTGTAATGTTGGTGAGGGCAAATCATGTGGGACTAAACACCCTGGTGGAAAGAAACTGCAGAAGTGAGCCCTTGGTGAGCGGGAGTGTCAAGAGCCCAGCTGTTACCATCAGATGAGCAGGCATCCTGATTCATTTACCAAACATGATAGGTCACAATGAAAGACACAAACCAATGTGCTGCACAAACTGTGTTTGTAGTGGCAGAAATTATTTCCCTGTTCTGTAAAATCCTCCAAGGACAACTTCTGCCTTGCCTGATGGAGAGGGGAATACAGAGTTAATATAACAGCAGCTGCCTTAGCCGTGTATTTCTTTGCATTTATTACTCTCATACTATGGAACTGCCGTACTTTTTCATCAGTCAAAAATCAGATTTAAAGGATCTGTATTAATCAGTGGCTTCTGTTATAGTTTTTAAAAGCAGCCACAACAAACACTGGCACTATGTTTAAGTAACATGTATTAAGGGATTTACCAGACTGTCCTTGGAACTTAATGAAATTTGGTTTGATTTGGAGAAGAAATCTCATAACTCCAACACTTGTAACATTTAAAATGTTTTGTAAAAGACACCATCAAATGCCAAAACCATTTGATGCATGGTGAGTTATTCAGTACTTACATAGATTTTCTATTCAGGTCAATAAGAAAGCATAAGAAAATGTGGATAGTACAAGTACTCATGGGGCCTTGGGAAAACAAAGATGTAGTCCTATGAGAAAAGACAAGTTTTTCATATTTATTCCTCTGAAACTGTCTCTTGGAAAATAATTCATATACAAACCAAAAGGTATCAAAATTCATTTAGCACAGTATATGTAGACTACTGTTTATATCCCAGTATACACATTCTGATACTGGAATTGAACACTCACTTCTTAAATAGCCTTACCCAAGTGTCCTTTTGCCTCACTTACACTTTTTAGGTTTTCCCCCCAATTTTAAAATACAGACATCTGAGTAAGGGGGAGAACATTGTTTCACATTATCATTAATGAAATGTTAGTTTGATGAAAATTTACTAAATAAAATGACAAGATTGTTACTTCCCCAGGGGCAGTTCCCTTCCTACAGATCTTCCTGCCATCCTTGTACCATATGACTGAAATTTCAAGGTTGAGAGACTTCAGACTATTTTACTGTCTGAATTTTGGGATAGCTTCCTGTGCATTTCTAAAGAGATCCACAGGCCAAAATTCTCTGCTGTACAGCACAAGAAAAGCTGCTACAAGACAGACACAAGAGAAGCTTTCTCATTTCTGCTGCCTTAGTATGAAACTGCACACAGAACTGCCTTCTTAGTTAAGACATTTAGGAAAACAATCACCCTCTGCACTGCATTGTCATCCATATATCAGTTATTCAATTTTATCCTTTTACTTTCAATTTAGTGGGTAAAAAACCTGCCTTCATGAAAAATGCTATGCATATTTATAATCCCATGTGTTTATAAATCTTTTTCATTGCTCTTTGTGCTTAAGAATGGAAGAGATGTAATTTGTGCACAAGTTCTGTCTGCACACTAAATATCCTGCAGAAGTCACACAGAATGGAGATGCTGTGGTAGAAGAGCTTTATGTCTACCTTGCTAACCATGAGACCTTTAAACTGTGAAACCCAGAAACCCAGAGCAACACAGATCATCGGAACTGAATGCCAATAATACAGCAACACCACACCTGATATCATTGTATCTTCTCCATATACACTGAAAATATCATGAGCTTTGATGTTTTTCCTGTCTTACACTGTGTTAACTCCTTCTCTAAAACCTCAGGAGTGAAAGGAAATCAGAAACAATATATTAAAATATTGCTAACTATAACCCAGTATAGCTTTTTTCAAAGTGCAAAACTCATGATTTGAATACTGTTCTCTCACAAGTGCCATGTGCCCCAAAAACTGGTACTTTCTCCTCTCTAGCAGGAGACTTGTTTCATGCAGAACTTACAACATGTCACTGCGCCACTGATTGTTGTGGACTCCTGGACAGACACAGGGCCAAAATAGTTTGGGGGAGAAATTCTACAAACGCAAAGGGTGGGGGGGGGAAATGAAATAGGTTGCTGACAGAGACATAGATGTGTGTGTGTTTTGTTAAGAGTAGCTTTAAGCTATGAGATTATGAGAGCTCTTTCAGAGATTATGTATCAATGAACCAGCTACATAGTCCATGGCAAATTATGGTTTGTTTATGGATATTGATGTGCACACATATATGTAAGGACAATAAATGCCCACACTTCAGAATGAACTTGCAGAACTACTGAAAAAATGGGATGATCCTGTTACTACGGCTCAAGAAATAAGTGTTTTCTTCTCCTGCCAATGAAATCTTGCCTTGGGGACAAAGCCTGATAATATTCAGTGTTATCCTCCAAGGGCCTTAGCCAGACATCACCCAATTATATTTCTTAATTAACTCCTACCGCCTCCATGCCCACACCATCTACTTCCACACAGGACTGAGTGAGCTGGTCAGCCAAACCTGATGAGCTTCTTCTCCTCTACACATGGGAGGAAGATTCAGGCAAAATCATGACCACTAAGGAATACCATGGGAATTTACCATAAGCAACTCTATCAGTCACAAAACCCAAGAACTGAACTGAGCTGACAAGAACTGAAGAGGGAAAAAAAGATGGAAAAGTTTCAAAACTGTGATCATCGTTTTTTCTGTTTATGCAGTACCTAGCACAAGAAAATAATGCTTCCTTATCAGTATGACAAATACAGAAATAGCTCTAAAATCCCTTCTGGACTAAGATGGAAAGCTCTGTTTTTGCCCATTAGGCTGTAGCTCCTTTGTGGGAGTAGCAAAACCAGAACACATGGCACAAGAAGAATGGTTTTGTTTCCAATTTTTATTTAGAAATGTTTAAATTAGAAAAAACATAAGGGAAATGGAAGGGATAGTTTTAAGAATAAATTTTAATTCTAACATTCTAAATGTCCATGAAGTACTATTATTCTGACACCTTGTTTTCAAAGGTAATCTAACAAGTGGTACCACAGGTGATATAATTAAATTAATTATCAGTACCATCAGGGATGGTAGTTTTCTGTTAGATAGGCAGATCTTATTGTGCCAATGCTCACTGCAAGTGGGCCTCTGAAAACACCTCTGGCTCCCAACACTCTGTGAGGCTGATCAAAATCTTGCATTATTTTGATTTTACACCCTTCGACTCCACTGTGAGATCGGAAACGTTTACATACTAAAACAGAGAGTGAGAAAAAGCTGCCCTAACGTACTGATTCCTGTCCATGGAGCAGTGTGCCTGTCACAGCAGCCTGTCCCTAGCACTTAGGCTCTCAGAACAGTGGAAAACAGCCTTAAGAGGGGCCTAAAAGGTCAGAACACACATCTGGGATATTGCCCCACTCAGAAAATGCAGACTTTTGACATTGAAATGCAAGGAAACAGTTATGTTCTACTCAAGATAGTGGGCAAGAGAGAAGGAGTTGACAAAATACTGAAATTGAGTAAAATGACAAATATATTTGCTGTGTTCTCACTGCTTCACATACCCTTAGAACCACTTACTGAAACAGAATAAACCTCTCTGTCATGGAAGAAAAGAAAAAGCCAGAAAGGACCAATGAAAAATCAGTTACCGAAAGAATCACAAAAGATTTCAGGTGAAATCAAATGTTAAAACAGAAAAAATACAGAGTTACCTAATTCAAATCTACCTCCTCATAAACTTTCTTACTTCCAGTGAGGAAGAACAACAACCCTATCTGTGCCTTCCTGCCTCGTGTGTGTAACATGCTCCACTCAGCTTGCTTTACTTATGGGAGGTGAAAACAAATGCTGGGATTTCCTCAATTGCCTGATACTGTGGTGAATTGTTCTCCAGTCCTAACCAAATTAAAAAAATATTTCCTAATACTGAAAAAAATATGTTGAGTCTTCTTGATTATCATCACATCAAAAGTCATGTTCTGGAAAGGATATGTGCCAAAGGCAAAACATGTACAGTAGCTATATATAAAGTTGGAAAAAAGGACCTCTTCTAATCCATTTTTTAGTTTAAAAAAGATTACTAAAACATACTTTGTCAAAGTACTACATACCTTAAAAAGGGCAATAAAATTAATTTGCCTTAGGTGAAAGCTCTTACAGGGTTACTGTTTATTAACTTCAGTTGAAGAAGCACTCCCACAAGAAAGGCTCTGCTGGGCTGGATCCACCCAAGTTTGGCACAGAATATTGTACTAAAGAATTTAAAGATGGCAAGTGTAGAAACACCCAATAAAAAGTTTGTATTTGGGACTCTGGCTGAATAATAAATAATAACAAATACAGCTTCTGTGAGTCAGGAGCACTCTTTTAAAGAATAATTTTGTCCAACATCTTTTGATAATATGCTGTGGGAGGAGCTAAGAAAAGGGAAGATAGTGACTGGGAGGTGAGGGAAGAGGATGGAGGAAATGTTTAAGTCTGTCTCTTCCGGAGCTATTACATGAGGGCAGCAAGCAGGTCTGGAGAGCTCAGTGTTCCAGTGCACAAGTGAAAGGGCAGTTGTGTCAAGCACTGCTGTCACTTCTGACTTGGTGGTTTAACACCTGACACATTTCAAAAGCAGTTGGAGCTACTACAGAGTATATAGAATTTTTTTTTATAAGTATGCTAAAGCTGATTGTCATGTCTCAACCTTTTGCTCAGAAAGATGTATTTTGTCAAATGGGCCAGAAAAGTCTATTTATAATGTTTGTTTCATGACCCTAATGTTAAATAGGAGTTCTGTTTGTGCAGTACTCCAGACATGCCATATTGCAAATATAGGCACACATCACTTGGGAGCCTTGGCCATTCAGGCCAGGTAGGTGCAGGTGCAGACACTGGAGGTGAGAGCTGGGAGCAGCACCTCTGCTGCTCAGCAAGCACGTTCCTTTTTGCCATTGTGCTGCCCGTTGTCAGATTCCCACAGGGAACAGGTCTCTCTGGAAAACTTCATAAAGTGCTGCCTCACAGCTAGCCTGTCAAAAATGAATCCTCTTCAGCAGTACCCTGTTTGCATGGAATGCAAGCAGGTTCAAACAGTTATTATTTAAAAAAAAATAAAAAATCTAGCATATCTACAAATTTGATTTCCCTCTTAGCTGAAACATAAGACATTCAAATTAAAAGGTCATGAGTTCCTCTTCATATCACTTTTCCAGAACAGAAGAGAAATGAAATGGCCTCAGGCTTTGGCCAGAAGGGAGCGACAGAAGGGGGAAAGAAATTTATTTGTTCAAATACACCATTTATCATGCTTTAATTAAATACAGCTCAGGAATTTCCCCAGAGTTGTACAGGGAGGACCAGAGTTGTTGTGATGGACATTGAGGATTCAGAGCCACAATACTGTGTCTTTTTATCAGCACAGCTTTCCAGGCCACTAAATTAACCCCCAGGTGCTGACAATGGCCATTGCTTCACCCCCATTTGCACCAACCTGCTCTGTCCCACCTAAAGCTCTCAGTTTATAACATTATCTATGCTCTGCCCCAGACTTCTCAGTCATTTAAGTTGTCCTCAAGCTGCTTATTTCCTAAATTTTGATCTTTATGAAACGCAGAGAAAATATTCTCTGTCACAAAGACGTGTGGATGCAGTAAATGACCAGTCTGTAACCCCTTCATGCTCAGGGCATGTCCAAAGACTCTGTGTTGGATTGAACCCAGCAGGTCAACAGCTCGGCTCACAGGAAAGAAGGGAGGCAGCAGGAACTGGCAAGTTCAAAGCCTTTGAAACTATTCCCTTCTTTCCAGTTTGTAAGAAAAGCAGAGAGCGACTGGCTTCTAACAGTCATGCAGACTTTTTCAAAAAGAGATTAATCATGTTCTCCCCAGTAAATGCCACCAGGGAAGTTGGGAGCTGTGGTTGCTACAAATTCCATGTATTTTCTCAGACCCTTCTCCTCAAGCTGTCCACATTTCATTCCACTGGCTTACGTGTGCCTGGACCTTTTTCATGTGCCAGCTGGTATTTACCCCGTGTGGCATACTGTAGATAAACTTGACCCAGACTATGCCCTCTCCCCACTTCCACACAGATTACAGACACTTTTTGCAAATAAACAAACAAAACCATTCTATGCAACTGATGTTCCTCTTCTTTAAGCGCTGCATTTCTAATAAAAGTCATAAATAAATAAATAAAAGCACTGAGGGGATTTAAAAAAAAATTCTTTCAGTAGTTGCTATATTTATTCAATACTCTGTTTCTAATAAGCTTTTTTACATACTTGACTGTGATGTAATTTAAGTTTCTGTCTCCATAATGTATTTCCATAGTTCAGGTTAAATTTCTCTTGAGCTTAATTGGAGTCTTTGCATAGCCAGAAAGTGAGGATTGGCCAAAGTCCTGAGTGATAGGAACTGCAGTATGCAGTGACCTCCAGCCCTGCTGCAGCACCTCATTCTTACTGCCCCGTGCAATCTTCTCCTCCCTTTAGCAGGAATGTTTTTAAACTTGAGCTCTTCATTTCCAGTTCCAGTGTTGAGGGACTAAATTTGAAAGAGCTTTGGCCTTCATTAGCAAATCATCAGTACTAACAAAACCACAAGCAACAAAAAAAGCACATCAGCATGCTTTTCAGCACCGGCACTGGCTGACGTCTCCTCCTTCCCTGAGCTTTTTGTGTTTTGAGGGATTTTTTGTTGTTGGTTCTTTAATCAGTGAAACTAGACTATTGAGCTTTGGGAAGGAAAAGAGAGCCAGTCCTTTCATTTTATAATTAGTGGAAATTCAGTAGGAGCATTAACAGCTGTCTCTTTCAAAGACGCGCTCAGCATCATCTATGCACGAGTTAGAGCACAGACTGGGGAGAAATAGTAGCAACAGCATGTGTCACATCCACACTGGTGACACAGTGGCCATCGGTTCTGACTAAGGGACAGCCCCAGCTTGTCGTTTGGACAGGCTGAGGGCTTTGTTTGGCTCTTTGCGAGAACATAACTTTTCATTTTTTACTTTCTGATTAACAATGTGGAGGAGAGGACGCATGAGAGAAGCAGACAGAAAGACAGACAGAGTGTCCCACATGATGAGATCAATTAGGCAATCATTTTGGACATGTTCAGACAAAGGAGGTGGTCTCCTTGGAAACTGCAATCACATGCACACACACTCAGAATAACTTCTCCCACATTCTATTCTCTGCTCGGTACAACAAACTTGGATGTAAGCTCCGAGGGACAATCGCACATCCAGTGTTGACAGACCTGTCAGCATTTCCAATGCCACAGAACAGGCCCCCTGCCCTCCTCGCCGACCAATTTATCAAAGACTGAAGTATTAAAAATCCTATCAGGAGGGGTTAGGCAGAGCTACCGATGTTTAAAGACAAAAATTACAACATTTTGGAAAGCAAAATGCTATAAAAATACCTCTTAAAATCTCAAAAGGCTTCGGAAAACTCTCAAACATCAAATCAAACAGTTGAAGAAAGCTACATGCCCAAAGTGAAATAGTAAGCTTAGAACTGGGACAAAGAAAAAAACCAGATACTTAGTAATATTTTTTTTCAACTTGAAAAATAAAGGAAAAAAAATTATATCCACAGTTGCAAAAAAAATTCTTCAGACTCCACTGTTCTTATTTACCAAAGTATTTTACTCCTGAGACAAAGAAAACCCCACCTCCTTCTGCAAGACTCAGATATAATCTTTAATGTTTTGAGCAATAAAGTCAGACATTACAAAAATGGGCCTTAACTGTGTTAACTTTTTTAATAACAAAAGGTGGCTGTTTGAAACGGTGGAGAGCACGATTTTTTTCAAGCAAGTACAATTATATAAGGTCAGACTCCTCCCAAACACATTTCTGAGCCTTCTGTAACATCAGAAGATATCCTGGAGTTTTTACCATATTAAACAACCTTCATTGTACTCATTTCTTTGTATCAAAACTCTCTCTCACTAGAGTGCAATACAGCTCAATTAATCTGAGAGGGATATGGTACAGGGTACTGAGAGCAAACACAGGCTGGAACACACTTTAATGTAACAATAGGTGAAATATCTGCCATTGTAATACAGCTTCAATTAACCTCAAAATGAACTTCACTCTTTCAGGCAAAAAGACAAAATTTTGTAATTGGAAGCTTTAAGACCAAGCAGTGCCAACATAAGCAGTGAGAGAGCCAACTAACCGTGGAAGAGATCCGTTACCGGAGCTCCCGTTTCACCCCGTACAAAAGTTCCATATTGGAACTCCCTGGAACTCTTACGAGAAAAACTTGGAAATTAATGCAAACTAAGATGGTCTGACACACATATAGGACTGTTATTACCAGCAGAGCCCAAACCTGCCTGAGTAGCTCTGAACACGTCAGCTCATTGTTAACACTGGTAGTAACAATGAAGGAAGATGAATTAGTCCCACTCTGCACCAGTAATTACCCTGGTAGGGACATTTCTTTTTCAAATGGACCTCCACATGCTATACTAAGTTTTCCCTTTGCTATCTGGAAGCAGATGCAAATTGCAGCAGAATAAATTATCACTAATGTTTAAAAAAATTACAAAATATAGAGAAAACTGCTCCAAATTGAAATTTTGAGCTAATGCTGTGCTTTACAATCAGTAGGTCTAATGGAAAGGTTTTACATAGGATTCTCTCCCCATTTTCCTTCCCAAGGGAAGCATCAAAAACGAGGGAGCACACTTATCCTCTCCTTCTGCAGAACAGCTTTTTGCAAAAGGTACATGTTGCAATTTCTTTCTGAACCTTAGCCCAAGACTCCTTGTGAGCACATTTTTCTTGCAAGAAACTAAATCAAACTGCAAAAGCTTTACTTCTTTACAGATTCAGTTTCATGACTTCACCTGCTGAGTTTTGCAACTACAACACATTCTGCCTCTAAACTGCAAGGGAATGGGATTAAGAGCACGAATTCCTAAATTCATAAAACTACAAAGAAAACATTTTCATCCAAATAAAAACGGCCAAAGGTCCAGGGTTCCTACTGACTTCAGCAGGAGCCTTTTGGATTTCTGAGAGTCCCCAGTCCCTGAGCCAGCCTTTGCCAATGACATCACAGTGCATGTAATTTGTAATCTCAGTATTAGTACAGGGCATTGCTGTGCAAGGATGCACTGAAAGGGATTCTTGGACCAGTTTTATATAGCCAGCTCTGCCAGCAGAAGGTAAAATTGCTTGGTGGATCTTGCAAATTAGAGCTCTGTGTGCTTTTAGTAATGAAAAACTCAGAAAGTGAACTACTAAATTATTATTTTCAAAGTTCATAATTGTAGGCATTTTATTCTTTGCCCTGATTTCATGGAAACATTTTTCATATAGAATGGTGGAAATAAAATCTAAAAATTATGGCACTCCCTTAAATCTCTCCAGTGCAGTTGGTCCGGTGAAGGATTTGAGTTTTGCACAAGTGTGACCCACCCATTTCAGAGATGCCTTGATTAAATCTGCTGCTCAGATCAGAAGTGCTCACAGATGAGTCACCTGGGCAGCCAGATGTGTTGAGGGCATTTTCAGCATTTTGCTTGGCAATCTGCTGCCTTACCTGAATAAAGGAGGGGAACATTTTGAGTATCAAGCTTTGTGCAGGAGTGATGCCACAGTTGAAGCAAGTGTCTCCACCCCAGAGGCTGATGTAGCCCCATGGAAGCTCTCTCTTCCATCACCTAGATGGATGTCTGGGCTGCCAGGCTTCTTTACACTTCCCATTCTCCTCTAAATGTCTGACTCACAGTGATGGAAACGTGACATGGACACTGTGGTGGGATCACTGCTTTTTCTTAATCACAGGCATGTGCAGAGACGTGAAATGGGCTTAGCAGTCTTGTTGGTGTTGCCAAAAAGTCAATCAGATGCTTTATTGGACAACCTTTATAGAGCTTGTGATGAGTCTGTGATGAGTCACCTGGACATGGTTCACTCCTATCCTCTAGTAAAAGCCTGCTAAGAATTCAGCAGCACTGTCCAGGTAATCTGATCAGGTTGCTTTCTGCTGCTTTCATTTTCTTGGACAGATAAAAATCAAGGATATCTATCCTGATTTATGTCCAAAAATTATTTTGTGTTGCTTCCCATATAAGGAAAATTGAAGGTGCCTAATTCTGGATTGCTGAGATCATGTTCACTGAAGGCAATGGGAAAAAAAAAAACCAAAACAAATTCCATGTTTCAGTGAGCACTGGATCAGGCAAAGAGACCTTCTAAAGTGGCATATCAAACCAGAAATATATGAGGGGCAATTTTTCTTGTAAAAAGATAAGCTGCGAGTTAAATAACACGCTGTCAGTTTTAGTTACAGAGAGCCACTTAACAATTCACTTTTACAGATAAAGAGATGGGAGGTGAATTCCAGAAGAGGTGTTCTCCTTTCCTTTTAAAAATTGGGAAGAAAATACCCCTAAAATTAAGGAAAGCACATCTAAACTAAACCAAAATTCTATATACATTACTAAATTTTAGAATCGTCACAGCAATCTCACATGCAAAACATGCTGGTATTTTCCATTCTACATTGACAAAAGGGCACTTTCTGCTACATTTTTCCATTAAAAATAATATATATATAGATATATGAATTTGTAAATTTAGAAATACTTAAAAATTACTGAAAGATGCAGATTTTGAAAAAGAAGGACAAGTTAAAATATACCAATCAGGAGAGCAATTCAGGGATGGAGGGAGGAAGAGAGGAAGAGAAGGATGGTCTCTGGCCTCACCATAAGATGGGATCCATTTTTCTCCCCTGTGGGAAAGTTGCTGAAGCTTTGCCCAAGGTGTGGATTTATGTTGAACGTGCCCTGTGGTGTAGAAACAGGCTCCAGGTTTAAACCCTCTGCCACAGGAACCTCTTTGTTACAGCATTCTTGGTATGTATTGTTCATACACAACAACAGGAGGCTTCAGGCAACATCTCCCCAGCACAGAGAATGAACAATAAAGTAGAATTCCTTTCCAGCTGTGTACAGCTGTGCACATTTCAACCAGTTATTACAGAATCAAAGTGTAACTGAATTTGGAAGGGACCTCAGGAGGTCTCAACTCCCACCTCCTGCTTAATGCAGGGACAGCTATTAGTTTAGAAAAGGTTGCCCGTGGCTTCATCTGGGTGGGTCTTGAAATCCTTCAAATGTGGGGATTCCACAACCTCTCTGAGCAACCTATTCCATTGCTTGCTTGACTGAACTCCTGGAAGATTTCTTCCTTACATCCAGTCTGAACCTCTTGTTTCAATTCATGTTCGTTGTCTCTGTATCCTCTCATTTTTCACTGTTGGGACTCCATCATCTCAATAACCTCCTTTGGAAACTGGAAGACCATTATTAAATCCCCCTTTCTTCCAAAGCTTTCTCTTGTCTGGGGTTAACAGAACCAGCTTCCTCAGCCTCCCCTCCTAAAAAAGCTGTGGCCCCTGACCATTGTGGTGGGCCTTCAGTGAACATCTACGATTTATCAACACCTTTCTCATATTGAAGGGCCCTAAATTGCCTGGAGCTTTCTAGATGAGGTTTGAAGAACTGTATGTAAGAGGAATAATCTCTTGCCTCGGCCTCCTGACTGTGCTCCTGTCAGTGCAGCCTGTGTCACAGCAGCCCAGGATGCTGCTGGCCATCAGCACTGCCATGGCACGGGGCTGGCTCCTGCTCAGCTCTCTGCCAACACCCCAGGGCTGCCCCTGCACAGCTGCTCCCCAGCCTCCACCAGTGTAGGAGGATTCTTCCCTTCCAAACACATGATGCTGTATTTATTCCTGCAGAATTTTGTAGGGTTCCTGGTGGCCCATCCCTCCATCCCATCCAGGTCCCTCTGAGCAGCAGCCCTGCCCTCAGGTCTATCAGTTGATCTCTCCAATTTAGTGTCATCTACCAACTTCATGAGCACGCCTCTATCACCTCCTCCAGGCCACTGCTGAAAGTGTCACACAGGACAAAAGAAAGTCCTGTGGTATTCCCCCAGCCACAGACCTCAGCTAAAGTATGAGCCATTAATCACCAACCTCTAAGCCAGACCAGCCAACCACTAATTATGCATTTATTTTTCCACCCATCCAAATTCAAAATTGGACACAAGAATATTTGTAGACCTTGTCCAAAAAGTCTGGCTGAAGTTAAGATAAATGACATCTACTGCTCTCCCTCACAGCCTCATCCAGCTGTTTTATCCTAGAAGGCAATGAGTATAACCTTGGTAAATCCATACTGATTGTTTCCAGCCATCATTTCCTCCCTCCTGTCTTTATGTTTATTATTTACTCAGTGACCCATATCCACAAGTTGGGTGTATGCAGAAGGTACCAGCCCAGGCTTTGTCACTGAACCAGCACAGAGGCTGCATCAAAAAATACTCTCAACTCTCAAACTGCACTGTGCAAAGCCCTGCTGCTCTGCTCTGTGCAAAGCCACAAAGGAGTGGATGTATGCACAGATGTGTGCACAGAGATAAACCAGCCAGTTGCTTTTCACCCTCACTTGTCAAAATTTAGTATTTATTCACCCATGAGCCTTTCAGACTGTGGTCAGTTCTGCTTAGCTGAGGTATTTTAAAGATATTACTGCACTGATTGGGAAAAAAAAAAAAGTAAGACAAATAAACCATTTTCTATTGCTTCCAAAACACTAAATATTAACTGGGTCTAACATGTATGTGCTTGTTCGAAAGGACTACAACACACGCTGCAACTCTGAGGAAAATATTCCATCATATATGATGTTAACCACCAAAGTGAATGTGGTGGTCCTGCTACAGAATTACAGATGAATAATGAAAGCTCTCAGAACTAAAATTCATGGCAGCAAAATGTACATACTTTCAGAATGATTTCTATATAAAATCATGCATTTATTTAATGCAAATTAATTTCTACAGCCCTTTTCCTCAGAGGGATGTTGCCTGAGATGAAAAGTAACACACTCAACCTTCTTTTAGCAAGGCTAATACCTGCATGCTCTTGAGACTGCATTCTTATTTCTGCTGGTAGGTGCTGTATACATTTGTAATAGAGACCATCTGATAAGTGTTTTCCAAGACTGCCTCTTCCACGTGAACAGAACTAAATTCTCAACATCTGGATGTCATGGCATGAAGATAGTAATTGATACCCTTGCTCAGTACAGTGGAGTATCTAGAGGCAGCACCACATCATGGAAATTTTCAGCAGAAGCATGAAATTCCACAGGCTCCTGCAGCACGTCTGACCAGGGTAAGAGGTGCTGCCAAAAAGGACAAACTGACCATACCATGGGCAATGCAGTATAAAGCCAGAAAAAGCTGACCTTACTAAACACACAAAGCTTTTCCAAATGTCTGGCACTATCAGTAGGCTCTGAGTTGCCTTTTTTTTTCAAATTTAAATTTATAAAATCACTGTTGCATTGATAGACAAAATAATTAAAATAATTAATTCTCCTACCTGTATCACCCTTAAGTACTGCGGAAATTAGGACTATTTTTGGGACATTCACTGTGTTTATCTGCTCTCCAGACTTGACCAAAACGATATCTGAGAGTGAATTGTCTTGAAGTCCCATTTTCAATTACAGTCAGAGCAATGCAATTATTTATAAACAGGTAAAGGTTAATTAATATTGATGCTGCAAACCTACAAAAGACTGACACGAACTTAATTCTAGCATTCTACCTTATCTTCCTTTTCTCCTATACATAACCTTACTTTAAAATACACTGGGGACACTAGCTGCATCGTGACAATGGCTATGGTTTGAGTTTAAAATTTTGGATTTTATGACATGACTGAAAGAGTTACTACAGAATCTAAATGAGATATAGCAGTATATGCTGCTGTGTACATCCTATTTTTCCAGAAGCTTTGTTTTTTTTAACAAAAGTCTTGTTAAATTCCACTTACATCAGTGAGAAGTCAACTTCAGACAAAGTTATACTTTGAAAAATGTGCACTATTTAAACATATTGTATTATCAGAAGTGCTCCTCTGCTGTACTGTAGGTGTGTTTACATTCCCATCATAAAAATTTGCTATGAGAAGATCTGAAAACAAACTACTTAAGACAGTATTCTCTGTCTATCAATTTAAGCAAAATTTTTAACACTGCTATTTGACAAGAATGCCTTTCCAAAGCTTGATTGTTAACAGATTCCAGGGGAAAAAAAATTTCCTAAATAACATCAAACGTTTCAATTTGTAAGCACTGAAAACATGTGTTTACTATCTGAGAAACTTCCAAATGGGAAAGGAAAACAGGAAATAAAAGCATCTAATTGATAAAGAATGGCGGGATTTAGGTTGTTTTTTAAAGAATAGTTCAAACAAACCAAGAACAAACCCAATTTAATAGAAGCCCTTCTATTTTCCTAAAATCAGAGAATTTCAACTACCAGGATTTTTCTTACACACACACCCACACCCCCCCACACCCCCACCATTCCAATGTGGAGAAAGTTTCTGAGATCCTAAATTGCTCAAGTATCTCCATGGACAGCCCGTCTGATCAAAATTTCACAGAAAAATGCAGTAACATCTCCCAGCCTTTGCTGAGAATAAGGGGGACAATTTAAACCAGAGTGCAAGAGATCAGCCTACAAAGAACCTACTCTACTAAAGTTTGTGTACATCCCACAGCACTCCCCATGCCCAACAGCCACGGGCTTACTGCAGACAGCAGTTCCAAAGTCAAACATTGCTTTAACTCCTCTAAATGTAGGCACACCTCCCATTTGCAGCACTGGTCATGAGTAATTGCCATTTTTACTCCTTTCTAAAGCCAAAAGTAATCTGGTCAGAAGATGTTCATGGGCAAAACAGGCAAGTGAAAGGCACAGGGCAAACTTACCTCCAGCAGCAACAGAAGGGCAGCCACGCAGCAGAGGAGTGTGCAGGAGAAACAGCAGGAAGGCTGGAAGCAATGCTACAGGTAGCATCAAACCCATATCCACTTAGTAACTACAGTTACACAGTGCAAGGTTAAGAAAGATGTTTTCCCTCTCTCAGGACCACAATTTCTCCTGCTGATGTGCAGATCTTTGTTCCTACCTACTGGCACACAGCAGAATTCTTCACTAAAACAGAGCTGCTCTACTGACAGCTGAAGTGATGCCCCATCGCTGTGAGATGCCATCTCAGGGACTGTAAATGCTTCTGACCACACTCACAGCAGGCCCACTGAGTGGGAAACACACTGAAATGAGTTTTCAGCTTTGCTATACAAAATCTCTTTCACACACAGGAAAAGTCAAGACACTGTTTTACTCTTAGGACATTGCGGCAGCCCCTGCTTGTCCCGGCAAGGCTGTATCTTTCCAGAAAACTGAAACAACTGAAAGGATTATGGTCTCAGCTTGGCAGTGATTTTGTATTGAGACGTAGCTTTAGCTTCACAGAAGAGGTCAATGAGGTGGACAAATCATAATCTCTATATAGCCCCAAGACACCACTTTTAACCATAAGATGCTTAGCACTTAAAGCTTCCCAATGACTCTCAGTTAAAAGGTTTGTCCCCCCAAGTCATCCACACTAAAAAGAGAACCATCCAGGCCGTGTTCACTTCAACTGAGCATGGGCATTGTTCTCACAATCACAGAAGTTTATCACAAGCAGTAATTTGCTTTGTGTCTTTATTAATTACCAGTGCTCCTTAAAAATCCAACACCTCATAGTAATAGATGCTTTAGTACAAAATATGTGGACAGATTAAAATGACATAGAGGATGAAACAGTTTACAAACACAAGGTAAATTGATTTTGACTGCTGGTGTATACCCAGAAACACTTGTAAGAGCATATGTCGAGTGCAGGCCCAGTGACAGTCATTTTTGCTCATGGGGAGCCAGCATGTAATACTGCAATTTCATCCTAAACTGCCTGAGAACTTCTAGCCATGAGGCTCCAGTGGGTATAAACCAGTTATTAAAAAACCCTCTCCCTTTCTGAGACAGCTCAAATACTGGCTTCACTTAGTGCCTCTCACCTGGCAATGGCTACCACAAAGAACTGATTGGATATTTTTGAAAACTAGAACTGTAAAATTTTCACTTTGGGAGAAAAAGCATCTAAGTGTAGAGAAGCCAATTGGTTTCCTATTGATCTGAATTCAGGCCTTCTCTTACTGCAAACATCTATCAGGTAGCAACATACATCGTCAGCCTGAATCAAACTGAAGAATTCTCTAATATACACATTTAAAACCACTGCCTTTGAAAGCACAGGAAAATTTGAAATCCCATAGCTCTCAGTTTAACTTTCAATTCCCTTGCTGGTTTCCTACACCCCATATATGCTGCACAAAAAGGTACCTAAACATGTGTGTTTGCTTGCCAGCTGTTCTATATTCAAACCTTGTCAGGCACAACACATAAAAGAAACTCCACCAATATGTATTTTGAATGCTATCCCACACTGGAAGCAATTTTCTGTCTCAGAAACGCATTCTAATTTTCTCTCAGTATTACAGAATCATATATACCTACACAAATGTGAGAGTAGAACTGAACAATTTTTTTTTCTTTCACCCTTCATTATCATACCTTTAGTATGATGCTTCCCTCACATCTCTGTGAATAACGTAAATCAATTCCACAAAGAATATTCACTCAAAGACTTACTGGAGAAAGGAAATAGGAAACAATTTGAGGATTGCAGAATGCACAGGATGAGCCTAGAACTCTCTGACAAATATGAACCTTAAGATTACCTTTTCATTTCCTGCACTGAACAGAGTAAAATAACCATGGAATAAATGAAAGATGACTTGCTTTTAAAAACACAGCCCACTTGATGAGCTATTACAAAATCACAACTCATTTTTCTCTTATCTTTAAATATGGTATTTAACTGAGTAATTATTTGAGTCACGTAGGCCACACGTGGATGAGGAGCTGGATAGACTTTTGTGTTGGTTAAATTACAAATAACCCCACACAAGCACTGCTTTACTAGAGCAACAGAAGTACAGACTCCACTTCTGAGGGAAGGAAAAAAAAAGAAAAAATGGCAAACTCTTGCTTCCTGTTATGTTTCATGTTATCTTTCAAAAGTTCAGCAGCAAAGAGCTACCATGAAACAAGCCAGAGTATTTAATGAGACAGCAACTGGCAAATAACACATTTCATTGGACAAGTTGTACTTTTTCTTCAAGCTAGTCAATAAATTATATTTAATGCATGAAAATCACTGCTCATAGCTCTTTAAATAAATATTAAATGGAATTTAATTAAAGAATTAAAGAAGGAATGTATTAATTTGGGAGAAAACCTTACTGCTTATGCCATAGAAATTACCTTAAAAACTAAACTAATCAGAGTCAGAGGCAAAGAGAATCTCTTCACTTCACCTGAAAGGTGAGGGAAATTTAATGAACTAATATTTGTATGAAAAATATCTTATACTGGTTTCTGTAACTGCAATTTCAGGCTGATTTCAAACAGAGTAAAACCATTACAAAACCTGTTCCTAAAGTTTTAAAATTTCTGATTTAGTATCTGTGAGATTTTTTATTTAAATGTCCAAGAAGATTGTTCTGCCTGCATTTCTGCATCAAAGTCTTTCTAGTAATGGTGTCACTGAACAACATCCTTAGCTTCATTCTTCTTCCTTTACACCTAGGCACCCACATCCACTGCCCCAATTTCCATTACTCTATATATTAATGGTTCACTGCTTTGCCTGCTTTCCCTACAGTTCTCCTTCAGTTCCATATTATGGATACTGCACATCACTTAATGCCTGTCCCACCTGAATGCTCATGTAACTCTCCATGGCAAAAACAACTCTGTTCTGAGTTCACCAGCACCAACGTTCCTCTCTTTGGTGATGCCACCAAACCGCCATTTCGATCCCACATTTGAAACCTTCTTCCCTCTTCCTGCATATAATGAATCTCAGTAGTTTGGTTTCTTTTCTAGGCTTTTCCGTGTATTTCCAGGTTTAAATTTATGCTTTACCAGCTAAAATGCAGGCCTGCATTTGGTCAAGGTGCTCATTAGGAGATCATGGCACTGTGTCTCAGCTCCTGCACTGCAATCCCTTTGCACATGGCAGCAAAAGGGGTTCTTTCCTTTCCCTCCCATAACCCAGATTTCAGGACTTCCTGTTCCATCTTTTGGCCCAAAGTACATTTAGTGTACATTTAGGGTTCAAGCCACTGAATAAATCCATCTAAGTCTTAATTCTTAGAACTACTACCTTGAATTTTCTGCTTGTCTTTTATTATTATATCCATGTAAAATGGAAAACAAAACTATGTGATTTTTTTTCCCTACCAATGTTTGTGTTTCTATATTCATTTGTAAGGTACCTTCTTTATTGGCATTCCTACTTGCAGCTCTAACAAAACCATTGCTATTTGCTTCTCTACAAGACCATTAAGATTTATAATTTTTATGTACTTTCATTTTTTGTTTTTATAAATGCTGACTGTCTTAGGTTCTCTTGCTCTTCAAGCTGAACACTGAAAAAAATCTGCCAAACAAGAATGAACCTGTCCCTGGACAAATTATTCTTGCAGCTTTAGAGGCTGTATTCAGAAACTTTTCCCTTTAGCTGAGCAAATGATTCTGCCCCTGGGAAGGTGTGGTCATCAGCATTCACATAATATTATCATTCATCACGTCCCTGAGTGATCTCATCTTTCTACAACCCTAGGGTATCACTGTTTCTTCACTTTTCCAGCACTCTCTCTCTCTGAATTGGCACTGCAGGCATTACTGTGTCAGCCAGGAGTTTAAACCTTTACAAATCTCGTACCTACACACAGAAATAATGGTTCATGTACCTCTGTGTGAAAGCAGTGACAGAGGCGTTCAGCTTCTATACATGCTCATGGATATAAAACAGAGCCCAAGCAGAAGATTTGACAGAGTCTATTCCTGGTTTGATTGGTTTGGAAAATAAGAACCGGCAGTTTTACCTTACCTGAAGAAGTATTTACCATGGACTGACTCCTTGTTACAGAGTTGTTTCACCCAAACATCTGCACTGACTATTGAAAACCACCAACAAATGTCCAGCTAAGATCAAAGGAAACCTTTTAGATGGGGTCCAAAGTAACTAATGCTCATCTTCAGAAGTCAGTGGATGTGAGACACCCTGACAAAGCCATGGCAGCTGCATGAGGATCTATGGTCTTTCTTAGCACTACTTGTGTTGTAAGAAGCGGAATTTCCAGGGGATCTCCAGACTCACAGTTCATGCTGCTCACTTCTAACGTGGAATGTAATGCTTGCTTTGGCATTAGACAGTTCATGTCACAGAAACCATTCATGTCTGACTGCCAGGAAGAGCAGAAAGCCAGAATATGACATGTTGATCACTGCAATGGCAGTAGCCTTGCTTTGTGAGCTTCACCCACACTGTCTCAAAGTACAGAAATATCCAGGAGCTCCATGCACAAGAAGGTGCCCTACAGTGTGCCTGTGTGATGCTGCACCACTGATACAGTTAAAGATATGGGAAAAAGCCCATCTGCACCCTGAAAATCACACTGAGAGATGCTGATGTAGAACTCCTCCACTCATTACTGGCCCAATCACAATATCCTCTGCTAGGGGGTTCACAGTAGAAAGATGCTGTCTGTGCAAATACTAAACAATGAATGCTTTTGCTTTCAAAATATCAGTATGAGTTTGCTTCTTAAATGATCTGATTAATAGCACGTGGTCATAGGTTCTGGCATTTTTCTCAATCTCAAAATCTGGGCCATGATCACATGAATTTTAAATTCACTCAAGTTTCTAGAGAGCTTTAACAACACTGGCTGGAATACTGTTTTGGTTCATTGTATGATTAATATTACATATTTGTGTCAAGTTATGGTTTATTCAGCGTAATTCCTACTTGGAGTTAGGAGTTTGAAACAAGTTCCCAAAGCACTGTAGGTAGCTGAATTTCACACATCTATGGGGAGTGTGTGCCTTTATAAGAGATTTGTCTGCTTTGCACTTACACTGCAGAACTTTATTGAACCTCTGATGTCCTTCATCAGATTTGAGCCAATTTCAACATGTTTAACACTGAGGGGATTCCCTGAATCCAACCTGCAGACAACTCTTTCCAGGACTGTTTTCATTATTTCCAGGGTAGCATATAAGAAAGAAGAAGGGGATGATAAAGACAGAGAAATCTGTGAAGCACCTGTTATTGTTATGATGTTATTTGTATTACCTTTTAAGTCCAGCTGTAGCCCTGGAAAACACAGGCTGAAGCTTTATTGTTGCAAAGCTGTGAAGGCAGTGGTACAGAAACTGTACTGCCTTGCCAAAACCATCCATTTCTTCCACAGTTTCACCAAATACAGAATAGGATTTACTGTCATAAGGTGACCTAGACTAAATGTAAACTAAAGGAAAACTTACAAGCCTTCTACAAAGAACAAATTTCTAAACTTTAAGAGAGACAAACACCATCAGCACATAGGTGGCCTGGAAGTACAGATTTAATTAACACTCCTGCAAACTGCTTTTCCCCAAAGGCCCAAGACAAAAAACATGCCTACAGAGTCAGCTTGACCCTAAAGAAACCTGTATGAATGTAGTACAAAAGCAAAGTTAGGTTCAGTGACTAATCCTGGTCCTTAGCTAGACAATTACAGAGACAACAAAAAACCCCACCACATTTAGTAAAGCAACAGTCCTGCAGGACGAATATAAGCAACACTTATTTTCTCCCCTATACATTTCATAATGCTTTAAAAGTGTGGGGAACAGCCAGGTCCCTTGGTGTTGGCAGGTAACACATCTGCTGTGGAGGGCTCATTAGGGAGAGGTGGTACTGCTGCTTGCTGATGGGACTCTCTCTATCAGGACGCCTGCCAGGCACGTATCAAAGATGCAGCATTTTCTAAACTTCTAAACCCTTTCTTTTGTTACTCAGAAGGTAAGTAGGACTCAATCCAAATATTGAAACAGTATTGATTTTTTTTCTGAAATGTAAGTTTTGCAATTAGCAGCTAGACAGCATTTAGACTGGCATGAGTTACCAGTGGTGGGAGGAACAGCCTCTTCCTAACACCACCTTCCACTGGCTTTAGAATTGACTGAAAAGTAGGCTCAGGTCTGTGCCAATAGGGGCAGCTGGGTGAGGAAAACAAAGGTGCCCTTCAGATCTGAACTTGGCAAAAGAGTGAGCAGAAGAGCTCCAGTAGGTTCCTTCATACAGGACAGATGGTCTTAAAGCCCACAAGCTTGAACTTTGGCAGGATAAATATTCTCAAGCATGGTTTAGGAGAGAGATTGCATGGACTCCAATTGTGCTAGAGTGCATTTAAAGCAATGGGATGGAGATCCAGTGTCTGAGTCACCTGCACCACAGCCCCCCTTAGTTTACTAGGATAAATAAAAGCATTGTTTTCCAGATGCATTTGGATGTTGGTGCCTGACTCCTCAGCAGAAGAGAGAAGGATGATGTTGGAGAACCAGCAGTGAGGGAGTTCAGTTTCAGTCACCCAGCAGAACGCAAACAGACACCTCATAAAATCATACACAGTCTTCCTTTCCTAGGTCTGATGGAGGTTACAGGCTCTGTGAAGCCTCAGAGAAGAAGTGAAAAAGAAAAAGCAAAGTATTTTTTTAGGGAATCTCAAAACATTTCAGGGGACAAGATGTGCATGTACACCTAATTTCAAGAGAAAATGATTTTTTGGGCATGGCTGTTCTTGCCTGAGGAAATGTTCTAAGATGTACAAAATACCCCATGTGATGGCTGAGTACCAAATAACAGGTGAGTATATAAAAGTAAGTATCTTTGCATTCAGCAGTTTGGATCCTAAAGCATTACTGAGTCACACCTGCTTGTTCTAAAACAATAAAAAACCTCACAAAGTTTAATGACTTACCAGAATTTCAACAGTAAGGCTGTGAAAGCACTTGAACTGTCCTTCTGGGCATGTCAGCCACAAGCAGCAAACTGAATTCCAACAGGGAATTCTTAAGGTGAGTGCAGTGCTGAAAGCACAGGCAGTGGTTTTCACATTGAACCCTTCTCTGACCTGTAAGGAAGGCAATCTGTAAGTCTTTCAGAGAAAGAAAAGTAGACAGACACAGGGAAAGGAATGAATTAAACACACGATTCCCAGGATGCCCTGTTTAGCCATTCTTTACACTGTTAAAACACCTTAGAAAGAATTGGTACTTTACTGCATAGTAGAGAAACAGCCTTGTAGTTGCTGCCTTTCTTCAGAACAGCAGCTGGGGTCTCAGAAAAAGAAACAGCCTCAGCACTTGAGCTGATATTTTACTAAAAGGAAAAACAGTCACAAACTGAAGTGCAACAGGGACTGCACTTCATAATAACTTCAGAATAACCAGACTGCTGACCCTGATTGCAGATTTCTAAGGCTACCAAGATATACAAAAGTTGCCTTAAGGCCTTGATTGAAGCAAAATGCTACACACCCATACTGATTTTTTTTCAGAATGGAAAATTCTAAAGCCAACGAATAACCTGAGCAGAAATTTTACCCAGGAAAGAAAATAATCAATGATAGACTGTGGCGGAAGGTTGTGGGTTACAGTTTATGTGGCAGTAGTACTGCCACTACCAGGGATCACAGCCATGTGGCCCTGGATGAAACAGAGCATTTGGATTCACAGGTTACTACTGCCTTCAGCAGCTACAGTGTCATGAGTCAGAGCTACACAGTTATTCTCTTTGGAATACAGTGAAATTTTGCCTGTGGAAAATAAAATATCCCTACAAGTTGAGATTTTCTTTTCCTTTTTGAAAGAAAGAGAGAAAATTCCACCGGTTTATATCCCTTTCAAAGGGCCAAAAAAAAAAAAAGGGGCCAACGCACACCAAAAAAACCCCAAAAAAACCCCC
>VZDJ01000131.1:3179000-3302157 GCA_008694505.1 Cyanoderma ruficeps
CCCCCCAAAAACAAACCAAAACAAAAAAAAAACCCACAAAAAACCAAACAAACAAAAATCCCCCCAAAACCCAAAAAGCCCCACAACCAACCAACTAAACTCAAAAAACCCAAACTAAACAAAAAACAACAAAACAAAACCACACAAAACCCCACCAAACCTAAAATAATTTAGTACTGAATTTAATGAGCAGAACTGTAATCTCAGTTCTACTCTTAAACAATCCAAAATGTGAGTAATACTAGTCTGCCATTCTGTTCATCTGTTTTGCTTTACATCTATTAAACTTTACTCGTGGGAAGCATCTCTCAACCCACCTGGAAGCAAGGAACTTATTGCTTAGTACCCCAGAGTCATTTATGTGGGTTTATATAATCTCCATATCTGCTCAGCTGCTTTGACACCACCAACAAATGGACTGAGTCTGACTTTTGTGAGGATTTTTGCAATCCAGATGGTTTTTTTGCAGAAGAAACAGGATGTATACAATCCATCCACTAAAACTCTTAAATAAAAAGTTATTTTTACTCCCCTCCCCCAAATGTTAAAAAGGAGAGAGAAAAAGTAGTGACTTCTAGAAGAAAACCTTGCATGCACACTACTTGTTCCCAGCCTTCCCTTTTCTCCTAACAGACATGTCTCATGCCTTTTCTCCCTTATTCAAATAACTAATTCCTTTGGTTTAGTGGTACTGAATTATAAAAACGCCTTTGCATAAGATGCAAAGGGAAGCATAAACCAAATGAATGTAGATACACATTACATTCAGGTCAATGTAATAAAAAAATGGACATTCTCTTTTCTAGTTTGCCTGTTCACTTAGCTGAACTCTCTAAAGAATGCTGACATTTCTCCTTACCAATTTACCTTCCCTGGCTTTTGGTGGCTTACCAAAAGCCAAATGATCAAATGTGGTCAAATGATCACTATCATTTGGCCAATAATGAAACTATTTGATGGGTTGTCATTAAATTACTCAATTACATTATGTGATACAAGCACTCCTGTAATTTTCACAATCTCTAATTCCAACAGGTTCCAGCTGTTGAAAGGGACAGAAGATGCAAGTGTTTTACCTAAGAATGGTGTCATTTCTTCAATAAGAAATTTCATGGCAGTTCAAGGCTGTAAATACAGCAGATATTTACAGGCAGTGTAGGAAAACAGACAAGGTAACACGGACATCAGATCTAACTCTTAGATGTTGGAGACAGTGTGTCCTCCATCTTCACTTCTTTGTCAGTGTACATTTTTCACTGCTACATTACAATGCAAATAATATTTCAGAGAAAATGAGTATTAGCATATGGAAAAATCAGAGAGCTTTAAACAATTAATTTTGATGGTTTTTTTCAACCCATGCACTTCATTATTAGATTTAAGTGGCAGGAGCATAATGAAAATGGGATGCCCATATACTCACAGTAAATAACCACGTAAAACCCAATCCAACTCCTGTTGATATCAGTGAATAATTTGCCTTTCTGTTCCTGGAGACTAGGATGAAAGCAGGCCTGCCTATGCTCCCCGTTCCACCAATCACTTAAGGTGTCCTTGGAACAATGTTAGCAAAATTTCTGCAAATACCTGGCCAGATAGTTTTGCTGGGGTTAAAATTATGTTTATTGTGTTTAGTTTATATCAAGTAAATGAATTAAGCTATATTGGAAAAAAAACAGAACCCATTAATGGAGGGCCAAACACTCACAGCATTAACCTATTTGCTTTGTTTTGTCATGTAATCACACTGGAATTGCAATTTTGACAAACACTCTTTTGTGGACAAAGTCTCAGAATCCTTTTTAGACCAAAGCAGAAGCGGTCAGTCAGAAACTGAGAGACCAGTACCAGTGTTTCACAACACCACACAAAGCTCGACCAAACCACTTTGATGTCAGTGCAACAACTGCAGCAAAAAATTGAAGTTAGAATGATTCAACAAATTAGAAGTTGTTTGGAAGTGAAGACCACAACAATTATCAGCTAACAGCAATGCAACACTTTCTTATTCCTAGCACAAAGGATTTGATACTCACACAACTTCCTGCTGGAAAATAACAATGGAAATGAAAGAAAGAACCTTGAAACTTTCACCAGTTTCTGGGAAGCAAAAATCCTTCTCATGGAACAGAGGACAATAGAGCAATTACATTTTAACAGAAATGCCACTGCTCTGGAAGCAAACTTCAAACCCTGACTACCAGCCCACATCTTTAAGCAACTTGATCACTGCAGTAGTGCCTCTGGAAGAAAAGCCAAGGGGTGAAAGGAGCAGAAGTCAACAATGTAGTTACAAAGCTCATCTGACTTACCAAGTTTAATATTCAAAAAGGGGGAAAAATTAAATCTTTGTCCAGAAATGCTTTATTGTTTTGTGGCTTTTGTTATCCTGCTACATACACATACATATTTAATCAAGGTGTTAGACTTCACTTTGCACTCTTGAAAACCAGGATTGATACCCTGACAAACTGTCACACAGAGTAAGCTAAAGTCAAGATTTAAGAGCCTAAATTCTTTGAATTTTTTTTTCAGACTGTGTCTGCTCAAATCTTATTCAGGTTAATGATACAAGGGGCAAGCCCACTGAAATGAAATTTTACACCCAAACAAAAACCCTGACACATTACACATGGTTTTTATTTTTCCTCTAATGCTGGTATAATTTTTATTCTCAGATTTGTAAGCAGATGATTTTGGTATTAGTCACCAGTTAAGAAACTCCCCAAACTATTTGCAGGAACACGGGCAAAAGCTTCTTGCTCAATTTCTTCCGCTTCAGTCAAGTCTGTTTGTCCTCTACTGACTTCTGCTTCCTACAAAGCAAAACCAAAAGCTCCCAAGCTTCCTGAATCACTGTAATTGTTCTGGAATAAGACAGTTTAGCTGTTTAATGCTCTGGTGATCTATTTTGCCACTGGAATCCCTGAATGCCTTCGTTTTCTCCCATCCTCTGCTTGCCATATAAATAGGCCTCCTGTCTACCCAGCAGCCACCAAGTAATGCTGATGTCTCGTTTACTGCAGTCATAACCTCTCTTTCACAGTGACCTCGCAGTAATAACAGCTTTTGTTTTCACGTGAGATTAGCTGACATAAAGTGACTCTAGCAAAGTATTTCTTTGTTGTACTTTTTTTGATGAAAAATCCTACACGCGGAATGTTTTAAGGACTTCAGTTACAGAAGGCTTTGAATTGGCTGTTTGGTTTTGTTGTTTTAATTTGGGGGGGAGACAGACACGAGTAAATTAGTTCTGGCAAAACCTTTGATAAATGTTTAATTAGATAATACACATTCAGACTTATAATGAAAAGTGTACCAGGATTCTTCAGATATGATGCCCACTTTACACACTATTATCATGCTCTTCCCCAGTCTTAAATTCTCCTAATTCTCTGTCCTCATTCTCTTTCCCCTTGACCATTCCCACTGCCAAAGCCAGTATCAGTTAAAAGAGAACAGCTTCTGCTCCTCACCCACAAGCAGTTCTAAGGGTAAAAACAGTCCTTATGAGCTACTGAAGGCTACTGCCAAATCTCCTGTTTTTCATTTCCACTTTCTTTTTCCTCTTTTTCTTGGGCAGTACAAAGGAAGAGAAGCATTTCAGTTGACTGGCTCACTTGGCAGGTATTTCAGCTTTGGCTCTTATCCTGAAAGACTGACTGACTACTATCCCTTTCTCTTTGCCTGGCAGAAAGCAGGGTTCAAGGATATCAGTGTGATATCAAGGCAAATGCATGATTGTTTCATCAGAAAAGTGCTCTGGCCCCTGGCACAACATATGAGATGAGAAGGAAATATGCACCTAGTAAGATTACAGCTATCAAAAAAAGAGCTAATTGGCAATCCAGAAATACCACCTATTAGAAGCAAAAGTTTGCCTTAAAAAGAAAAACAGTTCCAGCAAGTGAATCCATGACCACAGGTTTCTGTTTATGCTATAGTTTGCATACTTTATCCCTCATTGGTCATTTTCATGCTCGTTGGTCTGCATTTCCACATTTGGACACTTCCCTAGGAAGCAGGAGATTCAGGTGAAAGTCTCCTTTCAGTCCAATTCTCCAGAAAGACTTCCAGCTGCCTGAATACCTGACCAACAAGCTCTTTATGAATAGATCCTACTTTCTTTTCTCATCCTGCTGAAAATTTTCAGAAGTTCCTTTTTACACACTGATATTCAGACAATACAAGAGCCAAAACTTGAGCTTATTTTGAACGTTAATGCAGCCTAGTGCCATACTAAACACAGCACAGCACCACTGCCTTGGAACAGCAATGCCACACACAGTCTCACTTTCAAGGACCTAATTCAAGACAGGACAGAAACTACTAAGAAGTCTCAAATCTTCAGCACATCTTGCATTTTCTTCCAACAAATTTTCACAGCTCTACAAACCCACTTGGAACAACAGTGATATGCTTTTCTTTCTCCTTTCACCTTGTAGACACAACGTCCTCTTGCACCTCTTCAAGGTTGAGGCCAGAAATTCCCCACCTACCTTGCTTTTTCCCCATTCTTGAAAAGAAAAAAAGTGAGAGAGACCTTCAGGTTCCTGTGTCCAATACAGCATGGCTAGATTGGCTAAAACACTTTGCTTTTACCACATGGCTCATGGTTTCAAACCAATGCAGCCCTGAGTTCATGACTCTCAAATTTCTGTCTCAGGGCTCTCAGCAGCTATGCAGGAGTACTACTACACTGCTAAAAATTAATTTTACCTGGTTTATGTTTTCAAGCTCATCTTTTGCAGAGTGACTAGCAAACACAATATACATGTACTTCTAGTGAAAATGGAGAACTACGTACCCACCACATGAATGTAGACACTGGCTGTATACATGTACACCAATATTATCAGTATTTCCTAGAATCACAGAATATTTTGGGTTGGGAGGGACCTTAAAGCTCATCTCATTCCACCCCTTGCCATGGCCAACAACACCTTCCACTAGATCAGACTGCTCCAAGACCCAATCAATACTTAATTTGGCCTTTGTTATACAGCACAGAGCCAGTGTAAAATAGATTGAAATTCTGCCAGGGAAATAAATTGAAAATGTGGGTGTCTAAGGGTCTTTGCAATCTGGAGATTAAATACACAATTACAAATATTAACTTTTTTACTAGCAGCTTGTGGATCTTTTTTCTACTTCTGCCAAACTGGGAACATCCAAAGCTATTTGACAATATTTATCAATTATTATCACCCAGCTAACACATAAATACAGTTGCAACTTTATTTTTTATTTTTATTCATAAACATTTCCCACATTTTCAGAACCTTTAGTAAGCTGTCCCTGGTGGTGGATATCCCCCATGTACATTTTAAATTTTTTCCATACTACTGTATTGGAATAAATTATTTTACTGTATTGTAATAAAAATATCTATTATATACATTCCATGAATGAAGTAGAACTGAAAACAAAAAACCCTCCATATATTGCATATTTAGATCTCCTCCTATGCTAAACAGAGGGGAGAAATGTAAAATCAGCTTTCATTAACTCAGTTGAAATAAGAAGGGATGCCTCAGAGATTGACAGATCAGTATCAGTTTTCACACTGCTTGTCATACTTGTCAGTCGTTTTTGCCCCAGTGCAAGAGCAGCTTCAGGAACTCTAGTTTGAGCATTTACAAGTGCACTGCATTCACAAAGAGTTCACTTTATAGAGCCAATGTGGACACTAAAAACTGTAACTTAGAGGAAGCAAATTTAGGATTAAGACCTGCAGTCAGATGAGCTTCTTCTAGAAAAGGCAGTTAATATATGGTGCCGAGGTTTCAGATGGTGTAAACACAATTCTAGTAGAAGTCTTCAGTATTTAGACAGTCAAGAATCTGTATTTTGAAGGAATTGCACTGAAAGCAAGACCCAAATGACATAGAAGAGATTGATATTTAAATCTGCCACCTCAAAGAACAAACAGCCAAATTATTTTCCATTCAGTCAGGGAAGGTTAGCAAGTAACAACTGAACTTAATTCAGATCCTTCTGTCTAAGACATTGTTCTCATATGCGGTTTTAAGAACTCAAATGGCAGCACATTAACCTTAATTATTCCTTGTTTAGCTTGCAGCATTTAAATAACACATCTGTTTTTATAGATACAACATCTTAATACGTGCTCTCCTGCCCTCAGCTTGGGAGGAAGGAGGGCATTTGTCTACTCATTTTGCTCTGTAAGTGGGAAATGTTATTCATCACATAGAACATGGATGCAATTAAGTAACCACAGTGAGAGCTGCTGTTCTGCTTCTTAAAGCACCAAGTTAACGTGAGCTGACTTTGTCCTCAGCATGGTTCCTTTGTCCAGGCTGGAGAAGCTCAGATGGAATGTCAAGCCTGGTCCTGCTCACAGGATGGATGGAGTTGAGCAGAGAACCCTGGAAGAGGAAGGAATGATGAACTCCTGACAAAACGCGGCCAAGGAAGAGAAGGTCAGGGATTTGGGCATCTTCATCCTATGCAGAGAAGACTGAGGAGGCATTCTTACAACTGCATATCCATTTGAAGATGGGTGCTCATGGGGTGTCACGCATGCAATTTTGCCATGTCACACACCAGGGCACGCTGGGGCTCTTCCCATGGGGTTATTTGGATTAACTTGAGTGAAGGGAATGTTCCACATGGCTCGGCCTTGTGGAAGCTTGCTAAGCACAAAGGAGGATATGCAGGTTACCTAATTAACCTGTGAATTCACATTATGGGGGTTTTTGATAAACAGGGTAAGAAGCATCTCTCAGGAATAACATAGGTATTGGGCACTCATGTCCAGTCAGAGCAGGAAGAGTCAAGGTTATAAGGTATGGCTGTTATTACTACTACATGCTTTAGTTCTTTTTAAAGAGTTTTTTCCCCCTCTTCTTCTTCTAAAGCATTTTTTTACAGTTCAGGAATTTAAAAATACTGACTGTGGCAAAAAGAAATTTCCCTCTTCGAACAGGAAGGTCATGTGCATATCCCCAGGCCAGTTATTTTTTCCCCTCTCAGAAATAAATTAATTTGGCTACAAACTAAATTAAATGTAAAATAGATCCTTGAAGAAATCCAACACTTTTATTCCTAAGACCCCTGGCCGAACAAAGCAGGCTCATTTGACTTATCACAGAGTTAAAACTCATTGAAATCTTATGTACCAGCTTTATTCAAATTCCATAGACTGCATGGACTTACAGGATATCAAGACATTACCTTCAATTAAATTATTGTTCTAAGAACCAAAGTTCCCTATTCACAACAGAAATGGGATGCAGACTGATCATAAAAAACCAGAAGCACTTGTCCCTCTCTGAGTCACCTCAATGTACATGGACAATGTTCTAGAGCCAGTCTTAATACACAAAGTTTCAGGAATTTATCACTTCAAGGATTTCACTGTAAGCAAAGGCAAACTGCAGTGCTGTTGCCACAGAGGACAATCGAAAACCTCCTGAAAAAGGTACTTCATACGAAGAAAATGTGAAAAAGCTTTTTGAGAAAAAATCCAGTTAAGAAAAAGAAATATAGTCAACAAGACAAAACAACCTTGAGTTCTTTAATCAGTAAACCAATTCTTCCAACATATGATCACCTAGTGCTCAAGGAGAATCAAAGAGAAGAGGATACGTCCAACAAATGGAACAAAAATTCATGCTATAGAGGAAGGACACTGATAGGTACAATGAGAAAAGTGGGAAGACAAGTCCTGAGTATGTACCCTGTGAAACTTGTGTGCAGCATTCAGAGGAACACATAAAGGACAATATGAGACAGAAGACTCTCTGTGACCTTTATCTACCTTTTGTTTTTTTCAGGAGTTTCACCGCAATTCTAAAATCCTTCAGTTTTGCAAATCCTATTCACTGGGGTACTTAAAATGGCTCTGTAATATTTTGTGGCCTGGAGTGACTGATAACTTTTCTCGATTTTAATTCTCTTTAAATATGGATTTTGCCACAAATATTCACCAGCACAATAGAAAACTGTTAAACAAATCACTTCAGGGGAAGTTACTACTTAGAATGCTGTGCTTGGCCTCAGGTAACCACAAGGTCCTGTATGGTTGTGGCTACAGACTATTACATAACACTGGACTGTTTTTCTTCTTAGAGAGGCCTCAAGGAGTGGTGGTAGGCCACAGCTTTCTACCTAGAAACCTGGATCATGTGGAGCACTCTGATCCTTCTTGGATCCAGTGTGTGTCATGCAGTGTAAAATCCTCCCTGGAGTATTAATATTGCATGGGCTATATTTTTATAATATCCTTGCTGTGAGTTTGAAATAAGCACAGGAATCCTGTGCAGTCACTGGAAAACCTTTGAGAAGACATCCCCTGGGTCCTACGCTGTGCTCCTGGAACCCTGGTGTCACTGGCTTGTAGCCAATGCACAATTCAAAGAACAAGATCAAGCAATACCCTTTCTGTTCAAGAAGTTTTAAAAGCCTGCCAGAAAAGCCTGGTTTGCCTTCTGGATCACGACTTTGCACAGGGAAGCAGTAACCCAGACACACTGCAAACCTGACAGGTATTATAAAAAGTCACCAAACCAAAAACTGCTTCGTCCATTTTCAAACTCACAAATGCTGAGCTATGTCCCATCAGTATTTTGTGGTATAGACAATCACAAATTTAACGTACAGAAGACAGTAAAACTTATGCAAGTCAGGAAGACTGAGAAAACCCCCTAAAAATCACAGTGAATTTTTCTCCTCTGCTCCACTCTGATGTACATAATGGCATTGGTTCGCATTTAATCCATACTAATAGAGCAGAAAGCAGTTTACTGTCTTACAGACATGGATTGGATTAACTCACTTTTTTTAGAAACAAAATTAAAAATTAAAAAAAGAAATTAAATGAAAATTGCTATAAAATTCTGAGTTCTAGCTTAGGTGCCTCAAGCCTGGTAGGCTGTACACTATTTCCTACCTAATCTAACTCAGTTCCACTCCACCCCCTATGCATATTGAAATGAAAACATGCTTCATCCTTACTAGAATTTGAAAGCTTGGTGACATATGCACATGGACATACTCTCCACACAGTTTCTTCCCTTCCCCAGCTACAGTTCTCATGGGGTCCTGTGCCCTTACACATAGAAGGTGAGGATGAGAGGGAGGGGGGAAAAAAACCTCTAACAAATATTTTCTGTTTTTGAAAGAAGAGGTGGTTTCCCTGGGAATGTGAGGGATTTTTGGCTTGATCAGATTTTCACAGACTGCTGTATTTGGAGGTAAACCAACCATCCTTATCAGAGATTTGCCATCTCAGGTCATCCAGCTGAGTTTCAGTATAGCATTAAACACTACTTTTCTAGAAAGGAGGCATAGGGAAGAAGAGACATTGTGTGGTGCCATGCAAGTTTTCCTGGCAGGATAACAGGCTTTCTGTATTACCCACAAATGACAAAATGACAGGCAGTCACACAGGTTATTTCAAACCACTGTTGATAAAATCTTTACATGTCTTTACATCTTTCTGCACCAGGGCTATAAAGCCATAAAGCAGAAAGCATGTTCAGTCACAGGGAAGACCCCATCCCTGACTGTTCCTGTCCTCGGCAGGCTTTTCACTCAGTATAGATGCTACTATAATTTCTGTTCTTCTTCCATAAAGAGAAGGCACTGGTACTCCTTGCAAAGGCTAACTCTCACCAACTTCCCTCCACAAACAACCCACAACACCCTCCCAACACACAAATCCTAACAGTTTAATAGTTTTAGAGGCATTTTTAAATTAACTACTGTAGGTTTTTTTAAAAAAAGTTTTTCTCTAAGGGAGAAGTGAGAGTTATCAATATCAGCATCTCATTCTCAATACTTTGGTCAAATGGGTAATTTAGTGCATTATTTGAATGGAAACTCTCTGTGCTGTTTCTGCTGACCAGAGAAGTCAGTGTGCCAGTTCTATAGTTCCCTTTCCATTAGAACATTATGGACCTTCCATGCCAACATGAATCAGTGAAATGAAGTGAACTGGGAGTTATCTCCCCATATAAGTCTGTAACAAGAGATTAGGACAGAGGTTACCTTGGAACAGTTAACCCAGCCTGGAGTTTTACTGAGCCTGCCCTGTGGATGTGAGGAATGCAGCACAGCTTCAAAGTGTTCCACACCTGGCTGCTCTTTGCATTCTGCATGAATCCATGAGAAACTAAAGTATATTTTGCAATGTTACACTATTAAAGGTATTTTATGGTATAATATATAAGGTATTATGCTATTATATATTGCATTCAAACACTCCCAAATTTTGGCAAGGTTTCTGATTCATGTTTAGGAGTCAACAGGCATGACCCACATAAGCAATAGAAGTGTGAACTTAGTATTTATGCTTTTGCCTGTTAATTCTGCCAGCCCACAGCCTATGGCCACCTTTCTGAGATCTACCAAGATCTAGAGATACAGAATGCTGATCCCTCCCAGAATGTTCCTTCCTGTGTCCTTTTACATTGACATTGGTCTGAAACACTCAACAGACACTGTCTCTCTAACAGTTTATCACTGCATTTTCCAGTACACTCAGACTGCTCCACCCTTCACCATTTGCAGCCCGAAATGACCATTCTTTAGGGGGTGAGCAAAGGTCAAGAGCACAGGGACATTTCCCCATGCTTGCCCCATGCCTGCCTTCTTGGCCACGCTGTCTACAGTAAATATCATGCATCTGCTCCTAAGCTGGAGAGTGTTTCTACAACAGCAAGTCCCTGTCAATAATCCTTATCAGAATAGGGCAGGACAGGGGATGGTACAATGAAGGACCACCTCTTGTTCTAATTATCTATTAGCTGTCTCACAACATCATCAGATGCTTTACCCTGAAGTCTCTGTGATCTTAAGGTCAATCCTGAACAGAGCAAACAGGGCTCAGGTGCATTTTGAGCAGTTCTCTGTTTGAATGATCTTCCACTCCTTAACTCCATAAAAGCATTGCACAGTGTTATGTGGCACTGTTTTGGATCTGCTATAGCATTTCATTCTCCCACACTGTACAAGGGAATGGCAATGAAACACCACCTTCATAGGACTGGACTATAAAGCAGCAGGTGCACTGTTTGTACTGCAGAATTCTGTCTCAAAAATTCATCAGACTGTTGGCTGATGTCAATACTTCAGGCACTGAAAAGATGTTTCAGGGAAACAGATTTGTCTTTCAGCAACTTTGCATTTACTAGTTGCCCAAGTGACTAGTTATGGAAATTACTGTTTACTCAAGACTCCAAAAAGCAAGAGTTACACTCTGGCATGTCAAAATCCCATCACCAGTAATGTTCAGAGAGATCAGATGGCTCAGGAAACAGAATCATGATGTTACACGAACTAAAGGAAAACGCAGCAGCTCAGTCTGTAAGAGTGACACAGCTGACCTAAATGCAATCCACAGGGCTTTTGACAAAATGCAGAGCACATTGTAAAACATTTCCATCAGGGTCTGCCAGTGTAGCAGTGAACTCAGCACTGACACTGATGCCATGCAAGTCAACCAGTGGGACTGAACTGCATGGGACCAATAATTCGATTACATCACTGAGGACACAGATGGATGAGGACGCAATGTACAGTTCATCTCTTCTCTGGAGACTCCAAGTGCAAATGAGATCACTGATTACATCCAGACTGGAGACACTGAGGCAGAAGTGCAGTGCAAACATCTGTAGACTGAAGAGCTCCAGGCACAAAATTTCTGTGTTGGACACTGGGGTTCATCACCCAAAATTGTTTTTGGTAGGCAAATGACGCAGGCTGCCAGATGACCAGATGCACGTGCTTAAAACAGGGTTTTACAGAGTTGCTTTTCTGTTTTTTGAAATATTTGGTTTTCAAGGGTACAAATTCTTTAATGAAGAAATGTTTCTCTTCAGGTATTTTATTTACAGGCAGTAGAAGAAGTCATTGTCATTATGCCTTTTACAAGGAAGGTGAAAGGGAATAAGAAGAGAGAAGTGACTTGATGTTTCCCCAGCCAGGAAGCAACAATGCCCAGAAGAGAACCTGGTCATCTGCTTTGGTGACCAGGCCTCAGTGCCTGCCTGGTGTGGAACTGCAAAGGACCACAAACAGAGACACCACAGCTACGAGTAAGAACAGATGACTGGAGGCTTAGTAAGAGCACAAACCTGCCGGAGCCACAGACTATTTTTTAAGCCAGAATTTCTTTTTATGCAGGAATATAAAACCAAAATACCACCTACAGATCAAATAAGCTTGATTTCACCACGTTACGACTACATCATCACTTCATGTGACAAACCAATGTGACACATTACAGCAGTTTCACACAAGGGCTTCTCAGTTGTACCCAAGTGCCAATTGCCTTTGTGTGCATCTATTACTTTAGCAGTGAGGCATCTTTCTGCAGCACCTCTTAGGAGACTGCTGGGGAGGAGAAGAATCCTAGCTAAAAGTTAGGTAACACTGAATTCCAAATACTACGTTAAAATAAAGCTTCATGCACATGGTAACTGGTTACAAGCTTTGGGGAAGTATAGGAGTCACTCTGAAACAAAGCAGAAGAGACAGGTAGGAGATCAATATTTCTTGAGAGGAAGAAGAGAATTGAGGGAGCAATAAGGAAAAGAAATACCTTGAAAAATATTTAATTTTTCTTCTTAATCTGGTCTTTTGCTCTGAAACATAAAACTCAGAAGTGCAACATCGTCTAAGTTTAATTCAAGGATACTTTGTTTTCTGCAAAATTGTTGCAGAAAATAAATACATATACAGCAAATGTTGTATTCTTGCCCATATCATTTTAAAAGCCTTTTTTTAATAGCCAACACAAATTACCAATTGCCTAAGTCACAGAGATTTAAGCAGCGAGAAGATACAAACTACAACCAACTTCCTCCATTTACTGTTTCCTCTACAACTCCTGGGAAGTGGAAGGTCCAACTACAGCAGGAGTGGTTCAGAAAACAGTAACAATGGAACCAATCCCTCCTCACAGAGTATTTGAGAGAGCCACGTGCACCTCAGAGCAGAGGATGGTACTGCAATAACCAGCCCAGGGGCTGTTACTGACACCCCTCCTGTCCATCCCCACACAGCTGAGGGCTGGGTCACAGACCAAGGGCCACGCAAGCACTTTCAGGGCCTAAGTCCTGTTTCAGGAGTGCCCATTCTAATGGAGTTTACAGCTACAAGCTCCAAGGTCCCCTGAGTTCACCATTTGGGCCACCAAGCCTCAGCAACCACACTCCATGCCCCTGGTTCTGCTGACGCCCAGCAGAGTCATTTGCACAACTGATTTAATCAAACACAGATCAAAAGGGAAAAAACATTCAATTTAAAAAAATGTAAAACAAGCTATGTAGAGACACCCGGTGTAAAGCTTTATGCTGAAAAACTCATCATTTAAAAACCTAATGCAGTGGGATTTGCAACCAAAGGGAACTGAGCAATGCTTTTGCACTGATAAAAAGCTTCTGGTTGTTTCTAGCTATGAAATGGGAGGGGGGGAGAGGGGAAGGCGGGAAGAGAAGTTTTAAAAATCTGTCACAAATATTTATGCAAAATGTGTTACTGAACTACACAGGACTTCTGCCTATCCCAGACACACAGAGAACAATGCAGGAAATTCCATATTCCACTGAGGGAGGATAAAACATTTCAGTCATTTTTTTTCCCCTTTCTCCCCTTTCTGCTGTAGGGGCAGCTGTATGAAACTAGTTGTAATATTAGAGGAAATGTCATTGAGAGGGAAGGAGATGATGAACTCTTCTTATATCAAACTGATGTTACACACATGTACGTGTAGGTGAAAAAATAAAATTAAAATCATAAAAAATCCCGACATTCACCAAGCTCTGGCCTTGCCAGCACAACAGGCAGCACGTTCCCAGTGCCTGCCCTCCTCGGGACACTGACAGCTGGAGAACTGCACTGAGATACCAGGGTCCTGCAAAAGGAACTGCCCAGGAAAAAAAGGATTAAGGGCATCCATGATTTCATGGATAATTCCATGATTTTTCCCCTAGACTGATTTTCAAATATAATGTTCTCGCTTTTTATTCTTTAGAGTATAAGGGGAGGCACTTTTTTATTATAAGATCATAACAGTTTTCCTATATTTTGCCTTATAGCAAATCATTTTATCTCTTGTACAACAAAATGTATTGTATTGAGAATTTAAATGGCATCATATGATGTGTCTAATCAATCAGTCCTTTCTCCGTTAGTCAACTTGTCTAAATATTGAAAAGTTGAGCACTGAAAGGCTTTTCTATACTCTGCAAACAAAAAGGTTTGAGATAAATTTCTTCATAAGCTACACCAAAAGAAAGTATTCCCAACAGCAGTATCTACTGCACTAATTTCAGAAATACACTTCATAAAACCAGCAGAATTATAAGCATTTTTTGTATTATTACTTACATATTTTTACCACGGATTGCCTTCAAGAAAAACACAAAGAAATAAACAACTTTATTTCTTCATTTTGTTTTGATAAAAATAATGAAAACTCAACTAAGCACACTTAGGGAAAAATAAAGCCATCGAGAATATTCAGTAGGTGCATATGTGACACAGAAAGTGTAGTTACAAGTTTCCACAATGCTTTTGTATTTCAACAAGCAGTTACACTTGCAAAAATAACAGCGAATTTTGGAGAAAGCTACCAGAGACTATTACATAGAAAAATATAACCAGTGATCAAACAGTAGACTGAGCCCTTAAAAATGACACAGTTCAATCTGAGGAAAAAAAACCCAACCATACTAATTTAGATTAATTAAAGAAGAGTTGTGGTAGCTTCTGCTTTCAAACTCCGAAAAATACACACTCTCTCTGCAGCAGTAAATACTTTGCAGCTGTATCCTGCTGCCTCCACTGATAAGTAATCACATATTATCTTCACAGAATATTCTAGTGCAGTCAATGGCATTCTGAGGGGTCACAGGACTCAGGATGGGCATGTGTAAATTACCTGATCCTCTGGAGGTGGGAGAAAGAGCCCTCTTGGAGTGTTCACAGCAGTCTTTATAGGAAATTTTATTGTTGATTTCAATAACTAATTGGATTGTTAATAATCAAATAAAATTCAGCAATACTTCTCCATTGCATGTATCAAGAAATTACAAGTGTTAATCAACACTGATTTTCAAAGCCCTTGCGGGACAGACTCATTTCAAAAGACATGGTCCTTGTGCCAGAGACTGGGAGAAATTTATAAAATAAACAACAGAATGTAACATAATTTTCAGAAAAGTCTTAAATGAAACGAAGATCCTTCCCAATTCTGATCTCACAACTATGATATTTTCTTAATGGCAATGGGAATTATTTCAAGATCTAAAAGATATCCAAGAAAATCAAGTTAGTGCTTTAGCAAGCACTTAAAAATTTCATGTTTTCTATTTTTAATCACAATGTCACCTGGTACATATACTAAAAAATCTGTATTTGTATATTCACGTGCATTTTACTCAATACATAATTTTGCTGCCTCATTTCATTGCACTGCTATTTATGTCTACATACACCGAAATGGATATGGATTAAAAAACCCCCAAACCCACTCCCAGTTTAATTTTTTTGACTGTGTAACTTAGCCTATTATCCCTGTCAGTATTTACAGCATAATAAAAACATGCTCATTAAAAAAAGAACTCTGCTGCAGCTCACTCAGCAATGTTATAAAAAATCCAAACCTTCAGATACTTCTGATACACTAATATTGCCATACAATATGTTTAGGTTCTTTTCCACTCACCTTTTCAATCACAAAATTTTCAAAATGAAAGAATAAACATAGATTGAGCCTGCTGCTTGCAATATAAAAGCTGATTACTGGGCAGAACTCAAGAGAAAAGAAATTTATTTAGGTTGGAAGCATTAAAAGCAATTCAGACTTTCTGGATTACATCACTGGAGGCAGTATGTCATTTGTTCCAATTGATGCCATTTGCTCACAGAAAGCCAGTATTTTACAAAGCACCTTAGAATATTTATACTTTCCTTCTTCCTGACACTGTGATCACTCACTTCCAGGTGACACATGGAACACGTGAGAAAGGCAAAGCAGAAGAACTGGCTGACAAACACATTTTACCCCAACCAAACTAATCATAACAGATGCAATGCTGCATAAAACAGAGTTTTAAGCAGCCCCTTGTAACTAAAAACGTCAAAAGAATTTCCCCTATTCTGGTCATATAATGACCTTGGATAACTTCGAGCTGTTCTTGTGGGATTTGGAACTCTTTTCCCAAATGGATGTGAGATGAGGTAATGCCATTCAAATGGGGCTGTGCACTGAAACATTACAAGCAGAACTCAAACTTCTTGGCCCCAGTTCTAACCCTGCAATTACAGTCAACTGAGTCAATGGAATTTCTCAACTTCCACTTCTGGTTTCTTCGCTTCTACATTTCAAGAGTGCCAGTTCCAGACGGACAATAAACTAATAGATGGTATTTCAAATTAACACCACAAAAGCACTGACCTGCAAGGAGTACAGATTTGTGCTGTTGACCCACACCATGCACTGCAGGATGAGACTGTGCAGTGTCTGCTGTGTGAGGGCAAGGCCAAGCCCTGCCTGTGTCACCACAGCAAGAACACGGCCTCCCAGTTGCAGGGGAGGGTTTAAATTACCAAGGGATGCTCCTTTTTAAAAGTGTTTTAACTATAGGCTCTGTCTGAAGCGCAGGATAATCACATTTTTAAATTGAGGTCAATTAAAATCACGCAATTTCATTCCACGTCCTTAGAACTGAATAAAGTTGTGAAAAAATATGTTGTATATTATTTGACCTGCGAAAAAGAATACCCAGCATTTAAAAATCTCTGGAATAACAGCGGCACAATCAATGCAAGTGTTAATTAATATATGCAGAAGCTCAGTGTGTGTTAAGTGAAATAGAGTGGGTTTGGTACCTGTCTCAACCTATGTACCCCACAAATCATTCTAAGCTTCTAAAATCTGCTAACACTGAACTCTCAGTAAGCAAGAATTCACCAGGGCATAAACTTGTGCCACACCAATCAAATATCCACAAACAACTCACAGAGCTCTACAGATATCCACAGCTATATAGATACAATGAGGTAAGTTTCCTACTCTGTTTTTTGGTTGGTTTTTTTTTGGTTGTTCTTTTTTTTAGGAAGCAATAGAGAAAAATCACCAGACAACTAGTAGAAGGTTAGAAATGCAGACTGAGTCTTTGGTTCACCTCTGGCAGAGTTCTTTTAATTTTAAATGCATACCACTTGTTTTTAAAATATCCATGTCAAAATAAAATAAAAGAAAAACTCAAAGAGAAAACGGAATCATAGAAGCAATAATGTTCCCCCTTAACTTCTTCATCGTGATGGGTCAGTGGTAAATTTTTGTCTATACCTCAAACCCTGTTCACAATTTTTAAATGGAACTGCGAAATGGCATGTCTGGCAACAGCATAAACGACCAGTGCAGTACAATTAACTTCATATGCACACCCCATGAAAAGGCACACACACTCATGGTTTCAATCCTGTGTCTTCTTTAACAAGAACAAAAGTTTGAGGCAGAGAACACCCCAAAGTAGGCTGAACAACACCATAAAGTATGCAGAACAAGGACAGTGCTGCAGATGCTCCCTAAGCTGCAGATGGTACTAAAGCAGATTTTAAGATAAAGATGAAAATTAATCCTCCTAAATTCACTCCTCCTTGTTCCTCTTCTGGGAACACACACACACACACCCCCACGGCACACGTCACCAAGGAAAAATACCAAATACGTTCACAGCATAGAAGCTATTCGCAATTTCTCACTCTGGGTGACCAAATGTTAACAAAGATCTGTGCAGGGAGAACGAGCTTTAAGGTTTTACTTCTTTTCTGAACTGGACATAAGCCGACAGCCCCAATTACAATTAATACTTCTCCACTTTGCAGCAGTGATTTTTTTTTTTTTTTCCTTTTCAGCAGGACATCCGAATTCATAATTCTTCATACCACACAACTCCCAGAACACTGGAAGTTTTGCAGACAAGCACTAGTGTAAATATATTCAGACATAAGCTTTTTCTGTAAAGCTTCCACAGTGTTTGCAGCAATACAGCGAAGTCTTTTAGAGCCCGAGGCTGTGCCTAGAAGGCAGGACGGGCAGGATGGGGAGGATCTGGGCCATCCCTCCCCTCAGCTCACCCCCGGCTCATAACCTGGCTCACTCCCTGAATCACCCCCGTTTCTACCCCCGTCTCAGCTCTGGATCCAGCACCTGGATCATCCCCCGAGCAGCCCCTGGATGCCCCCTCTCACACACACCTGTCTCACACTTGCCTCGCCCCTGGATCCCCCCGGATCCCCGGCGCGCTCGGCCCTGCCCGCGGGCCTTGTCTTCCCTGTGCCGCCACCTGCCGGCCGCGCCCGGCCCTGCAGCGCCCGCTCCCGCAGGAACTCCGGCTCCCGCAGGAATTCCAACTCCCGCACGAACTCCGGCTCCCCACGAACTCCGGCTCCCGCCAAACTCCAGCTACCGCACCAACTCCAACTCCCACGTCCTGCCCAACCCACTGGGGATGACCTGCACTTAGATCAACATGACTTTTCTTGGTCTGGAAAAGCTGTGCCTCAAAATGCTGTCCATGGCCATAAGGCATTTTTCATAGTTGTATCTTTTTTACATTACATTTTTTTCCCCAGGTCCTCGAGACTGAAAAAAACCCCCTGTTTTCCAGCACCAGTAAAACTTTCTGAATCTCTTATTCATTCTTGTCAAAGAACACTGTGTCTTGAAGTTTATATGCAACCACTTCCGCATTAAGTTTTTCTGCATTTCCTGATAAAACTCAGAAGGGCAGTAGAATGTTATCCTATGACCTAAGACCATAATAAATAAAATGCAACATAACTTAGTTCAAAGCAAGCTTAGTGCGCAATATTTTTCTGCAAACTAGTTTTTAATTAACGTTTCACTTTAATGCTACATTCTACTTCAAGGGCTTCTCCACCCCCAAAACCTGTTGGGATGGACAGCCTGCCTGGAGCGCCTTTACACCAACACACACAGCATGAGCAACAACCAGAAAGAGCTGGAAGTCACTGTGCAGCAGGAAAACTGACAGAGCTACGCTCAGGGAGGCATGGTGAGACGACTGGCACACCAGGAGAGCTGCAATGGGCGGCTACAAACTCTTCAGGAGGTTCAGGCAAGGAAGGGGAGGTGGTGGGGTGGCCCTGTGTGATTGGGAGTTTGGATTGTCTGGAGCTGATGGCGATGACAGAGGTGAGTGTTGATGGTTTTAGCAGTGAAGGCCAACACGGCAGGTATCCTGGTGGGAGTCTGCTACAGACCATTCAATCTTAAGACTGGATGAAATATTCTATTATAATATTAGAACATTCTCTGTGAGAAGTCTCATGAGAGACTTCTCACATGAGTCACATTGTTCTTGTGGAGACCTTCAACTTACCAGATGCTGGAAATTCCACACAGAGGGAAACAGTCCAGGAGGTTCCTGGAGTTTTCAATTCTCAGAGAAGAAAGGGAATAGACTAGCAGAACTGCCCCCTTGGACTACTGGGGGCCAGGTTTTGGCCAGCTTAGGAGGTGGGCTGACAGACTCCCTGGGTAGGCACTCCTGAAGGACGAAGGAGTTCAGCATGGGTGGACACTTTTCATGAAAGAAATCCTAAAGCAGGCTGTCCCCATGTGCCCAAAGACCAGCCTGGCTAACAGGGAGCTTTGTCTGGAACTCAAGGTTCAAGAAGAAAATTTATGGCCTTTGGAAGAAGGGACAGGCAGCTCAGGAGAACCACAAAGATGTCATCAGGTCGTGCAGGGAGAAAATTAACGTTAAGGGCCAAAGCCCAGCTAGAACTTAAATGTCTTATTTCCAACAACAAAAAGCAATTTCTGTTAACACATTAGCTAAAAGGAGGGGCCAGGAGAATCTTCATCCTTTATCCTGTAGTGACAAAGAATGAGGAAGATGCCTTTTCTGCCTCAGAATGGTTAAGACCAGTTGTTCTCTGGGCACCCAGCCACCTGAGCTGGAAGACAGGGACAGGGAGCAGAATGAAATCCAAATAATCTTGAAGTAAATATTTGGTCAGTGCTCCACAAGTCCATGGGGTCAGATGGGATCCACCCAGGGGTACTGAGGAAGCTGGTGGCAGTGCTCATGGAGCCATTTTCCATCACTTCCCGGCAGTGCTGGCTCACCAGGGAGGTCCCAGGTGAAGGGAAGTTCAGTGTGACACTCCTGTAAGGAGAAGGCAGGGAACTACGGGCCTGTCAGCCTGACCTCAGTGCCAGGAAAGGTCATGGAGCAGATCCTCTTGAGTGCCATCAGGCAACACGTGCAGGACACCCAGGGCATCAGCCCAGTCAGCCAGGGTTTATGGCAGGCAGGTCCTGCTTGACCCACCTGATCTCCTAGGGCAGAGGGACCCCTCAGTGGATGTGTCTGCCTGGACTTTAGGAAAACCTTTGACAGTGTTTCCCACAGCATTTTCCTCATGGCTTGGACAGGGGCATTCACTGTTCTTCACTGGGTAAAAGACTGGCTGGACGTCCGGGCCCAGAGAAAGGTGGGGAATGGAGCTACATCCAGCTGGGACTGGATTATACTGATAGCTCTTCAATGAGCATGTATTTATTTAGCATTTCCATTGGCAGGGTTGTTCTGTAGCAATAAGACTGAAACTTTGCAGATATTAACTTACTTTTTTCAAAGCCTGGGTGCACATAAATGAACTGCCATGCCTCGTGCTGCAAAAATATTCTTGCATTGCTAAGGTGTTAAACTAGTCCCCTCACAGTCTCACTGCTCTGGCTAAGCACACGAGAAACTGAGTTCTCTAATACTCCACAGACCACAGACAGACACCAGGGAATTAATCTGTAATTTTGTCCTTTCTTGAGTTCTGAGGCTGACAGAGATTTTGCTGACAGACCATCTTCTAATCACTGACTTCTATGAAGAAACAAATAAAGTGGAAATTAAAACCCACCAGAGAGCCTTATCAGCCTAATTTCTTTATCAGCACCAATGAATATGTTTTACTCCCATCTTACAGTTTGTGAAAACTGTATGCGCAACATACATATGTTCATGTATCTGTTCATACACTTCTGTCATACTGAAATACTCTCAAGTCATTAAAATTTGTCTTGGAGGAGAAAGTGAGTAGGACTAATGGTACAGACTGGCAGTCAGTGCTGGAGGAGCAGAAGGAAAAAACCATGAAATAAAAACCTCAGAACTGCAGTGGAATTGTGAGGTACACTAGGAGTGAAACATAATTTTCAAGAGCACTTTAGCAGGAACACGATTTGAACAATGTCCTCCTTGAAAGGCTGGAGCAGAACAGTTGGTTTTGATGCACAAGAGCTAAGATAGAGCCAAGCAAAGGATGCAAAGTTCAGACACAGCAATTCATGAGGAGTCTACATCGCAACTCACAGCAGAATCATGACTGCATCCTCAGGTATGTGATCAGATTTTAGGGAAAATAATTGAAAGAGGGATGGTCGTGTTCAGTGTTTCATTGTGTTCAAAGACTGTGCACTCCTGCAAACTCATCCTACTGCATTATTATTTCAGTCCTTCAGCAAATGCTTTAGAGCAGATGCCTCTAAAGAAAGAGAGGTAAGGACTCCATCAAATTCTCAGGGCTCCAAAACAAACACTTTAAAAGGGTTATGATAACAAAATCAAGGAAAACTTGGGAAACATTATTTTCAGTGCAATTATAGTCTCAGAAATCAGTTATTTAATACAGTAAATTTGATGTCTGCCTACTTTAATTTTCAGAAATGTAATAATCTATGGGACTAAAATAAGAAAGCATTCTTATGTTTTTCCCTCCTTTTTAAACATAAATCAAACAATAGATGCAGGAGAAGCTTACACAACATGCAGTGAGCTGAACACCAAGTCAGTAACTTGTATGATTATTAAGAGAACAACATCATATTGACTTCATGGGTAATTAAACTCAAGAGTCCTTGACTCTGACATAGGATTTCTTCCTATATACATAATAGTCCAATAGTGTATTTGGATCATGTAACTTGCCCCGACAGCATTCTGAACTACCTTTCAAAAGGAACTACTCTTGTTTTGAAGGCAAACATGGCAAAATACTGAAGGTGTTGCAATATGAAACATACACACACAAGCATGAACAAACACAAAGGAATGAACAGGGACACACAGTCTTTTCCATACTTCAGGCAGTAAGATTATTGTGAGCTACTCCAGGAGCAAGAGTTTCGTAGGTGCCAAAATGTGATTAACACGCGTGAATCCCACTACACTTCAAAATTCCCCATGCCCAGTACTGAGACAAGCAGCTTTTTAAACTGGAGCAGAGTTTATGCAGACCAGATGCAACCATAAAAATACAAACCACTTGAACCTTAATAAAATACACAGTAATGGAAATGTTGTAAAACAGATACTAAACCCATAAAATATTAACAAGCTTAATCGAAATGGACCAGGGTCAAAACCACTAAGTCCAGCCATCATTTACAGAAAGAACAAACACCAGATGTATTCTGATTTGGGGCAAGAGGAGGGGAAAAAAACCTCCAAACCTATTTTCAGCATCATAGCAATCTACAAGACAAAATACACAGAGCATTTAATATTTCACTGACTTCAAAAGTTACAGGTCTGTTACTAAAACTCACTCGGACACAACTCATAATCTATTCTGTAAAAGAGACATCTGGTATGTGTTAATAATATACAAAATGAGGGCACTTGGCGTTTCTCTCCCCTCAATCCCTTTTTTAATGCTGTTTGCTGAAGAAATTTGCAAACTCTTCTGAACAAGTAACTCCACTTTAATCCAAATCTATAAAATCCTAAATATTTTTAAAGACAAAGGTCCTTATAACTTAGTATTTCTAAAATGTATATGAGGTCACATATTGGTCATAAAAAGTAATATCTATGTGAAAAAGTCTGAAAATGAAGTAACATATTTTTGTGTGTATATATATCTATATTATCTATCCCATATGTAAATGTGACAAACCAAGAAAATGCCTCTAATATTCCTCCTGAAAATTATCTGCCACATCTAAATATTTTACCTCAGTATTTTCATTTTTGCAGGAATGCAGTTCTCTGTTTATCAAACTTTCTGAACCACTTCAGTTCCTTCAAAGCAAGCACTACATTCCTTACTATGGTTTGATATTGGTATGATGCTGCGATTGCAAATACCAAGGGGTTTATAAAACACAGTTTATTAACCATTAGTCTACGGGGCAATTGTAGTAATCAACTCTATACTGATTTTGAAAGCAGCAGAAAGATATTTTTGCAGTTATAGATTATCAAGTTTGGAATTCACTTCTCTGAGGTGATTATTGTGCTCACATAGATCCAGGCAAGTTAGCAGACCTCCATGCACATGTGCATCAAAACCTCTAATTTTTTGCAGTCCAAGCATTTAAAAAGCTTAAAACTTTATAAAGCAAACTTGAAAACATTGGTTACCAGTTCATTTGTTTCTGGTTTTTTTAGTAAGTCTTTGCAAGCCTTTTCCTGGGTGGGGAGCACTTAATTTTTTTTTTTTCTCTTCTGCAAAAAAAAGTGAAGATCTGTGGCTCAGTAACTGAAACTTCAGGAAAAACACCAAGTATCATGAGACAGACCATGAAAATCACAAAGAACTGGCAAGAATTTCCCAGTGCAGGATCGAAGTGTGAGACTGCCAAAGAAACTGAATTACCTAGCAGCCAAGTGGCTAATGCTGCTTTCTAAAAGCAAACAGAATCGCATTCCAGATCATCACATAAAATGAATGATGTGGGGAGGTTTTGGCTACTCGGGCAGGGGGGAGAAAAAATTAAGGATTAATAGCGTGAAGCATTGCCATGGATTTTCCCAGAAGACTGGGATCTCACTCATTAGAAGTTTTTATGAATAGGTTAGACAGGCATCTGTTGGGAATGAAGTAAGTACAGTTTATCCTCTCTCCAGGCAAAGGAGTGGCCAACACAACATCTGGGGGGCTCTTTGAATCCTACTTTCTGTGATGCTATACTCTGCAAATGGAGAATGGAAAAACACTTCCCAAACAGTATTCAAGTCTTGCTGCAGTACTTTGAAAAGGAGAGCAGGGCACTGAAAGCTTGAAAGGTTCAAGCTGGATGTTCTTTACCTGATACTGCTATTCTCTAGCTCAGTGAACATTATTTCATGCATTGCTTGAGAAATCTCCAAATAGGGCCACTGCTGACAGATTTAAAGTTTTCCTACTCTGAATTCCCTGGAAGCTACAGTTTTTCTTTCTTTCTTTTATTTTTCTTTTTCCTTTTCTCTGGAAAGGAAATTCCTTTATTCTCTTTAAGGATACACAGAGGCAAGCCCATATTTCAAAATAGTGTATCAACCCTGCCCTGATCTGTCCCCCATCAGATATCACCCTGTAAATCCCCTCAAACAAATTTGTTACAGACAGGTAATGACAAATACTGACCTTTAATGACTGCTGCAAATAGTTATATCTTGAACTGAGTGGATATACTATGTCACTTGATATTTAAGGTATCAATCCCAATTTTATTTATGTGAACACACGTGTGTATGTATGGGAAAATCCTCTCTGGGGAGAAAGAGAGATTATAGCAAATGTGCCTAACATCATAGCAAAGTGAGGGGATCCACTCAGGAGAGGCGGGTACTTCCTCACTGGAATTGATGGAGCTGTTGTCATTTACATGAGGGCTGACCCTGACCTTGATTCTGACCCATCTTTCTGGAAATTGTTACTTTAAGTCCAGTTACCCACTGTTTAGTGAGAACAAAGCCCAAGCTCATGTGCAGACTCAAGAGCTGGGGTGGAACAGGTCAGGCTCACACAGGCTCTCCCCGAGCAGAGCAAGGAACTGGCTTCCAGGGGTTTCTCCAGGGTCATTGCCAAACTCCAATGATATTTTAGAGGCCTCGAAGTAGCCAAAGCTGAACTCGCTGTGAAACACTGAATGTGAAAACAAAAAGGGCAAACTTCTCCCAGAATCCAGTCCTGGGAAGCAGCTCAGAGTCTGAATGAAGGCATGCTCGGCTCTAAGACACATCCAAAGGCTCCCATCTAACCAGGTGCAGCTGCACAGGGAACAGGGGCATGAGCCCAGCTCTCCCTTCTCCCATGGGCACAGCAGGCTGGTCCAGAGCCACATCATCCTTTGGACTGGTCATAGCCTGGCCTCACAGCCCTCAATCAGAGATGGCCACTGCCCTTGACACCATGGCACCCAGGGGCAGCTCCGCTGGAGTCACCTCCAGACTGGACACCCGGCACTCTGGGGCAAAAGCGATATCCAAACAAATTACAGTCTATTACCATGAGAATTCTTCTTTGAGATTTAAAATCTGATTTGAATTTGCAGTAGAGAGTTTTTATCCTGTACATGTCCCATATGGTTTCCTTTGTTTTCTTAAATAACTACATAGTCAAGCATGAGGAGACATATCCTGAGCTCCAGAAAACTGAGGAATGGCATCACACACCAGCGAACCACCAGCCATTGCCATTTTCTAAACTTCATTCTGTGTTTCAACAATATTCTCTGCACACTTGAATTCAAGAACATCTTCAGGGAATATGCAGACATTGTTTGAAAGGGGAAAAAAAAGTTTCTTCTTTGTAACATTTCACTGCATTGTGAATGTTGCTAAATTCTTATGCTGAAGAAAGGGAAAGACCCCTCCCAGTTCACCTTCTGTATGCCACTAGTAATTTATGTATTTTTTATTATGTCTGTCCTTATTTATGTCCTACATGATATAACTAATCTCTTTCATTCCTATATGTCTTCATTTAGGAACTCTGCACTTTCAATTAATTATTACATTTAAAATGAGAGTGTTCCTTTTCTATGTGACTTTACTGGCAAAGTATCTACTTATGACAGAGTATGTCACATATTATGTAACTCAAATTAAGGACAGAAAAGCATTAGAGTATTTCTTAAATCCTTATTTAAAAAAAAAGTTCCTTTTCTTGTTTCCACCTCAGCCCCAACTCTCTATTGCTGTCTTCCATTTCAGTGTTTGGGAATAATATCATCATTTCTCAAGTCCTGTTGCACCTGCCTCCCCTCTCTCTCAAAGCTCTCCAGCTAGGAACCTACTTGGAGAGCTTTTAGACTGCATTTTTTTACATGCACTTTTAAACTTATTTCCCAGGCTTTGCCAACTAATCCATTTAACAAAATGATTTGTCATCTCATATTTCAAAGGCAGAGCCTGTCATGCAGGAACCCATCCTATTCTTCACGTTCATCTGCACTGAATACTTTTCAATCTGCAAACCTTTGGGAAACAGTTTTCTACCTGGGTGTATTAGAAGACAATGGGCATCTTGGTCATCTTTTCACATAGTACTAATTTTTTATTAAGAATTTCATTTGACTTTGCAAACTAAAAATCTTTCTATTTCTTTCAACTACAGAGCTGCTGCTGGAAAACTTTGAAAAAATTCACTCCTACTTTGAAGTTTAAAATCAGCTTTTAAAAATCTTGAATATGGTTTTTTATTAATGGTAATAACCAAACTACACATGTGCAGAAGTATGTTCTAAAATGCAGATGTGGGCATGTAAATCTGTAAGGGAATGTGCACCGCCCCTACAGTGCAACTTACTACACAGCTGCCATAATTAAAATAATTACTAATTCTTCCATTATGTTATTTTAACCTGTACTGGTTCTTTCTATATATAAAAGAAGGCCAGTGACCTAACAACCACCTTGAAAAGGTTTGATTAAATGTAGAAAATTTAAATGTAGCATCATCAAAATAACAACTTTTTTTTTTTTTTTAAAGACCCCATGACTAGGGAGGAAAAAGAATTTATTTCCCATAGTTAAAACAACTGCTTTTCAGCTGGGCTATTAAAAATATCCTGTTTCCAGACACATATTAATTATGTTAGAATTAATCTGAGGCAAATAAAATCTTCAAAACAGTACTTCTAGATCTATAGGGGAATAACAAGAAGAATTTAGTTTTATTTCTCCTTACAATAATCCATGAATTTCATACAGTCAGTAAAAAAATCTGCAGTCTAAAGGTATTTCCTTTATAAAGTCAATGATCCCATATGAGCCATTGACAGGGACGTATTTATAAATCCAAGACCTCTTTTTACAACATTTTTACTTTTTGTTCATGGGTGACAGTACCCATTTAGCTTCATTTTAAGCACTGTTGCTTCCATACAGGCTTGTGAGTTGCTAGGCAAAAGATCCTTCTGGTTCTGAAGGAGAGTCAGCTGAAAGGCAGATATTCCTCACAGCTTCCCCCCTGCCAAGAGTCATTAAACACACAGAACCTGTGTCTCCAGACAGCAAAACAGGAACGGGACAGAAAGAACAGTACTGGCCATAGCCAGTGTCATGGAACCAGTAAGAGCACAAGGAAATCCCAGTGACCGTCCATACAACCAGCACGGTACAAACCCTCTCCTATCCACTGCTGTTTTAAGAGCAATGGATAGATCTCCAGTTTTTCCACCTCATGTAAAAACGGTGGCTTACAAGAGACTCAGAAACACTGCCCATTTAAAACATGTAATGCAAAACACAGCATGCTCCTTCCATAAGTTTCCGTGACTCTTGATGCCACAGCTGGCTCCATGGATTACTCTCTGAACAAGCTGAAGGAGTGCTGTGCCAAGAGCAGAGCTGTTAGTGCACACACCAGAAAGTCAGCACCACAGGCTGCCTTAACCAGAAGCAAAAGAGATTGAGACATGAAGGGTCCTCTCCTTTCTGGCCCTTTTTATAGTGCTGTTGAGACACTTCATGGTCTCGTCTTTCTGGGATAATTGCAAAGTAAGGAATGATTATCATTGCTGTTCTACAAATAAAAGAGTGGCTATGGGGCTATATTTTAAAGGTACTTAGGGGCCTAAAGATGCAGATAGGCACCTACTGGTGTTTTAGCTCAACCTAATTAGCAGATTTAGTTGCAAATTCTAGCCTTGGGCATCAGTGTTTGAAAGCTGTGCTATCTATTGAATCACCAGGAATATCATTACAGCTGTCCTGAGTTTTATATTTAGTACTTACATGTAACTTCAGTTAAATGGGAGAAGAGGAGAATATTCCAAAAGTGAGGGGAACAGACTTAAAGTGAACAGGTATGAGCAATTTGCACCAAAACACATAACAGGCATTGGCATTATGCCAAGACAGGGTATTAAATACCGTAATTCAGATAGTTTAGTTGTCTGGCCTTATATCCCTTAACAACATACTACTTCTGTTACATGTTAGTTTCTCATTTCATTCTGAACTTCTAGTTCATAATGCTCCAGCCTAGGACAAGCAAATATCTACATTCGTTTCGCTCGCAGTTAAATATTTGTTATTTAATCTTTTTATATAGTGTCTTTAGGTGAAGTTAAAAATAAATGGTTAACTACATTAGGCTGCACACCACAAATATTATGTTTATATAGCTACGAAATTCTCTGTTAACAAATTCAGTGCTGTGTAGAATTAAATGGGTTAGAAACATTTGCAAAACAGCTCCCAGTACCAGTGGAGCTCCCAGTGCCAGTGCAGTACAATGCATGGAGAGGTTGTCAACACAGGTAGCAATTCTCAAATAGGAACCTTAAATGAACCTAGAAACATTAATATTTCAAGCTTCCCAAATCAAGAAGAAATATAAGGTTAACACTTATTCTTCTATTTTTACAGGACAGTGCATATTCACAAATTGTATCAGATGTATATTTATGTCACTTCAAAAAAAATTGATAGCAAGTGTTTCCCAGTTTGGTTTGTTTCACAGCTTCTAAAGAATGGTCAGTGTAACCAAACAAGGGTCACTTGGACTAAGTGATAGTTGAGCCTCCTTTGTGACAGAAGTATGAACTAACTTATTCTGCTGCACCAGGTGCCATGACACGAAATCCACTGGCCTCAGTGCGCAGTTCTCCTCAGTGGCACACACTTGCTAGAGCTGGCACCATTTTCTCTTCTGCTGGGAAAGCTAAGAGCACAAGTCTCTGCACTTCAAATTCTGACCCCGTGGTACCCAAGAAGGCACCATGCTGGATTTCATTCATCACAGACCAGCCACTGAAATGCACAAGAAAACGCAATGCTGCCTTTTAGTATCAAGAAAAAGCTAACACTGACTTTAATACTGAATGTAAGGATTTAACAATGACTGTTACTAATGAATGAGGATTTTCCAGTTCAGCTTAAATTTAGATTAACCAGTTGCTGGTCAATTTCAACAGCCATTTAAATTAGGCAGGTGTCTATCTTCTTTTGAACTTCACAATCACAATCTAAGAAATTAATATAAGTTTGGTAAAGAAAAGCAATACTCTCACAGAGGACAGCCATTGCAAGTTTCTGTTGTCAGACTATAATACTTGGGCTTTATTTGATGTGCATATTTGAATAAGCAAACAACATCATAGAGTGATATTAAGACTTAGCCTTTTCTCTATGTGCCTTTTAAGTCTTATGGACATTCAGCTTTTCAAAACAGTTCTGTTATCCAAAAGTTAAGCTCCATGGCTATTCCATCTAAGCCCTGGTAAAAGAGATTCCCCTCTAAGACATAAAGCTACTGTTATCCTGGGGAACTTTTCATTACTTCTCGTGACAAGACCCCTTTCCTCCAGAAGTTTGCAGCCTGGTAACACTGAAACAATGTCTCTGATTTATCCAGCTCTTCCCTCTACTGCTTACTACTTGTTCAGCCTAACAAACAGATATTGCTACCCCCTGCAGGGCCATCTGGGCCAATTCTTGGACTGGGCCTTAGGACATGTTAAAGGATTAGCCTAATTGCCAAAACCTTTCAGGTGAGCTCAGAGCCTGACGCCTGACACTACGTGGAGTTGCCTACATTTATTCTTAGAGTTTTCATCAGACACAACTCCTATCATGATCGCCTTCAAGCCACATCTCAGCAACCCAACACCTGTCTCTTCAACATCACAGTCCAGGTGAGACATCCAAGTCCTCTTATTTACTGGATCACTCATGCTACCAGGGGAAAATATGAAAATACCAAGTGTAAGAGAAAACTCTTACGGTACTAGAGAAAATACTAAGGCAAATGCCCCCAGTGACACTGGGCCTGCCTCTGGCTATGAGAAGAGGGCTTATTGACGCATGTAGGCACTACTCAAGCACTCTCTCTGCTGTCTACACATGCACACAATCTCCTTTTCCGTAGGGAAACAACCAGGCCTTCTTGCCTCAAAACTGCTGCCTGCACCCAGCATTGCCATGTGATGCAAATCTGCTTGCACGCCAGTACACCTGAGCTCAGAGCAAGACAAGAGGCAGCTCCATTTGTTGTATGAGCCACCCTTACATGCATTTATCTGATGATATTTTGGTTCTAGTAGGTATAAAACCCAGCTGTGCTTGTTAACTGCTTGGCAGGTCTCTTTTCCCATCACCTGCAACACAGCGGGGCTCAGTTGAGTTGGGACCTCTATTTTTTGATCAGTCCTGACCAAAGTCAGTCTGTACAAAGACAGTGCTCCTCCCTTTGACTGGAGTCACTCCAGAAGGAGCAGGATATTCTTTGTAAGGTAAGTGAAGTGACAGAGAGAAGTCTTTCTGCCTCCAAGACAGCAGAACGCTCAAATACAGAGCATCTTGATTTACTGCTAGATTGGTTTTGACAGTGCTGACACAGCAATTTTTTTTTAAAATTCTCTTGAACAGGAACAACCAGAATGTGGCAGAGATTCATGTGTAAAGAATAAAACTTACATTTTTAAAGAACAAAACAGAGGCCAGACCAAGTCTATGCAACGTCTCATAGAACCATCTGATTTTTTCTTTCTCCTTCAAGATTTGCAACATCCCGAACTGTGAAGCAGACATCACAACAACAAAGTCTGATATTAAATGACTTCTCTAATTCCCCTTATCTCTCCTTGTACTGAAAATTCTGTGTCTGTCTGTCACACAGCACTTTTCCCTCCCACAGGATTTCCAGAAACCAGCCTGTACATTAGCTTTAAAGCAGGAGAACAGTGGCCAGGCAGTGGGTGCCCAGATGTGCTCACAACACTCCAGTGAAACAGTTCAGTCTCCACAGAGCAGAGGGAGGGAGGACTTTCAGGGCTTGCTGGATTTGGAGAACTTCCTCCTGTATTTCCTTTTTGTCATTAAGTTTCTCTTTGCAACCACCTAAAGTTATGTCATGATTGGCCAAGGCAGAGACTTCACACAGAGTCTCAGGCAGGTGTTGAATGGCCACAGAGACCTTGGAATACTGCATATTAGGAGCAGGGAATGGAGGATAATCTTTTTGCTTATGGAGTTTTTGATAATAGAAAAGATGTCTTTCACTCAGTAAGCTTTTAATTTCTGATAGGAATCAAAATCCACTGCATTTGTTGACAGGAGTTACCAATTTACTATGAACGATAAAAACCACCTTTGCTCCTAAAATCAGCTGATGATGACAGAGATGTCTGCTTCATTTGTTCACAATACACTGTCCATTGTTGAATATTACATTTTTCTGGGGGGTGCAGCTGCCAGTGATAAAAAGGCCTCTACTTTGCATCCAAGCACTGCAATTTGGGTGAGATGGATACTCTGGGGAAAGGTGCAATCTCTTCTTTCCTGAGTGCACAGACTGCTCAATGGATGAAAGGCTGTAGAGTGCAGGTGAAACAGAATGGAGAATGACAAACACAGCATGCAGACAGGCCACAGCATAAAAAGAAACAGGAGTATCCAGTCCCCAGGTGTGAGGGAAAGTCTGACTTTTGTCTGAGGACCCTACATAGTCATGTCAAAATCATAAAAACCCAGAAAGTCACTGGAAGTTGCTGAATGGACAACAATCTGAGGCAGGAGACTTGTCCTTCACTCTAAATGAAGTGGAGATGTGTTTCCAAACCATTTCTTTTTATCCAGTCTCAACCAGGAGACCTCAGCAGTTTCATGGCTCTGTATGAAAACAACTTAGGGTTTGAGGTTATCTCCAAATGATACTGAATTTGGGATGCAGTTTGCATCACTGTGAGCACATTTTAAAAGAGAGATGCAGGAAGATACACTTCACAGCTCTGGCTGGCACAAGATTTCCTTGACAACTCCTTAAAGAAAAATGACAGCCAGTGCTTGGGTCTCACTGTCAGAGACATTTCTGAGACAGCAATTGATCATTCTTGGTCTTAGACTAAGCAAAATGTTCATTTAAGATAATTACAGCTAAACATGGGAACAAGTGTAATTCTGCCAGCCTGGATTGTCCCACATAGAGGGCAGGAGGGTGGGATGGGAAAATATATTTAGTCATAGCACGGTGATCTGAGCATTGACAGCAAAGATGGGAAATGAAACACCAAAATGGAGATCTGGCATCCTAATGCCACAATTCCAGAGACAGATAAGAAGCTTCAAGGTTGTGAACAAGCTCCATCATGTTCTCAGTTCCCATTAAACCAAGTGAATAACCCTGTGGGACTGACTCTCAGATGTGGCAGCTGGTGACAGACAGCACTGGGGGAGTACAGACAGGATATTGCTACCAGAGGCAGACAGGATGGCAGGCATGGCAGGCATCATCCTGAGCTTCTTTTTCTTTGGGGTGTGTGGCAGATGTGGAGCTGCTCAGTAGCTATTTAAGAATACCATGCACTAATTTAGTCATCAGAATATTTCTTTTCTACAGCTGTGGTGGTTTCATTCAGTCACAGTCGGTCTGGTCAAGTAGGCAGGAAGGAAAAGCTTGGCAAAATAAGTGACACTTCTGCAAGAGCTAAAAGTCAGTGCAAAAAAAAAAAAAAAAAGAGTTCTGGTTTCTTTTCCAGCAACATACAAAACCAGCTCTGACCTAGACAGACAGCACACAAACACTTCAGGATGTTAAGAATGAAGATGAGCCCTAACAAAAAGAGTCTCATGGTCTTAAAACTATGCTTTATTTACTAATTGGAGAAAGTAATTATTAAATAATATTATTTATTAAAACACTGTATTATATAATTCGCTCCTTCCCCTGCTGCTGTACAAGATACTTTATGTCAAACATGCATTCTTCAAACACATTACACCATTAAGTCCAGATTCCCCAAAAGAAGAACTGAGTAACTAACAGCAGCCACAAAGATCAGATAGCAGATCTGATGAAGAGACTTGAAATTCTGCTTGGAGGTATAAAATAGTCACACCTTCTCCACTGAGACTAAGACTCATGCAGTTGGCTTTCAGCCAGCAATTCCTTGCAATTAAAAGTAGATAACATGTGACTGCAACATCATGCACCCTTAGCATTCCCTAAAACCACGTGCCAAACATGGATGGTTAGGAACAGGAGAGAGCCTGCAGCTTCTACTGTGGTGGCATCAACGTGGGCTCAGCAGTCAGAGGAATACTACTGAAAAAGCCCAGATTTTTGGTGCAGATTAGAACTGTGGCCCCTTCCCATCACTTTCCCAGAGTTCACCTTTCTCTCAGTTGGTGGGAGTGTTAATGTAAGATAAAAACTCATCAGAGCATGAAATACAGAATTATGAAGGCATGCAATGAGTTCTCTTCATTGAAGACAGCACCGTTACAGGTATTCACTCACTCTGAGGTACCAGTAACATCATTTTGTCTTTTGAAAATTCCCACTGTGTTTTATTTCTTTGCTCACTGTGAACTTTATCCTAATGGACTCACAAGAGTCACACAGTCCACACGATCTAGGTGCAATTTCTTCCCTTAGAGAGATTACGACAAAAATGGAAGGAGCCAGTCCTCTCCCTATGATAAGCACTCTTTGACAAGGACTCTTCTCCTCAGACCTCATGAGCCTGTAATGCTCTTATGAAACCTTAATGAACTCCTTACTCTCCTAGGCTGATCAAAATGCAGCTCTTAGAAGCTCCTTACTAAAGCCCCAGATAAGAAACTTACTTTAACCAAACTCTCAAAAATGCTAATAGAAGTCATTCAGTTACTGCAGAAGAAAGTGAAAAAGTGGACAAAAACGTGGACATAAACTATCATATACCTGGCTGCAATATGACATTTCCTCTGCAGTGAGGCACTGCTAGGAAGGTGTACCATGCCTGGAGGTAAATCACACACAGTCATATCAAAGGTTATAGCCAAATACAGGTGGCAAAAAATGCAACTAGCTTGAACTCCCTAAGCAACAGGGACAATGCTTTCAGAATAGCACAAAATAAATGACCTAAAACAAGAACCCTTGGCTAAAAAATGTGGCCATTCAAAAAACTACACTGAAGGGTAAAGGAACCAATGCTGGCATCACTTATTTCCTCTATGCTTAGGTTGAGGCATAAAGGCATAAACTCCTTTAGGAAGTTTTGACATTATAAGGCAAGATAGGAATGATGAACATACCCTTTGTTTCTCCCATCTACTATTTTAATGCAGGTATAGTCTTAATGAAAAGAATATGCATCCTGCTATACATGACTTCACTCTGAGTCTGCCATTTAGTTCACATTAAGCTTATAAATGTATGGTAGAGAAGATTCTAATGGATCTTCTGCCATTACATTTTTATTTTAAATCAGCTCCTGCTTTTCTAGGAGTTAGTCTGGTATAAGGCTTACTTTCTGATATGCTTTGCAGGACAACAGCTGGGAAGATGTTATCACACATGTTGCTCTTTTTTACTGGTTATGTATCACAGGAGTTTATGCAATACATATTCTGAGAGAGGATTCACAGATCTCTACCATTTAACTAGGAAAATTCTTTTCTCGTGTTCACTCAGGAGCCTATCAGGATACAGTAGTTTGGTAATTGCTGAATTCTTTTCCATTCTGGCCTGTCAAGGTAACAGTCCATGGTAACTTTTTCACAGGTGAGATAGTAAGATGTCAAAATACAAAGTGTGCAGAGACGGGGAAAAACCAGGTCATCTTCAATTTACCAGTTCACTGGTCTCTAGGTGTGAAACACTCCTGACAAGCCAACAACCAGGCTTGCAATCCATTACCTACATCTCTTCAAATTTCTCGTGGTGAAATGTGTAATTAATAGTGTCTGGTTGTCACATTGTTTGTTCTGCAGTCACAAGAACTAATCCATTTCTGTGTTCTAGTTAGCCAGTCTGGGAACATCTGTATATGTTGGTCATCTAATGGCAAGCAATTGAGTTAGTGACATTTAGAGGCACACAAAAGATTCTTGTAACTCAAAAAATCTGTTCCTGTAAGTACTTTAAAACAGCTGACCTCAGTGCAAGCAATTTCACCAGTCCAAAAGAAAACACAGTAAGAGAAAGCTAGCTGGAAATTCTAACCATTCTGTTATCTTCTCACAATTCTTGATGTTACTGTAACTCCTCCAGAAATACACCATGAAAATCAGGCAAGTGCGAACAGGTGTGTGGTGTGTTCTAAACCCTTGTCAATATCCTGGTTACTGAGCTGGAATCCCAAACAGCCCGAACCCTGTGACCTCGGGGCTCACAGTGCTCCCTGAGTTACTTCAATAGGAATTATTATTACCAACTTCATTATCCATGGGATCACATATGCATCAAGACAACACCCATCCTGCTTTTGGAAATGGCTTTGGTCCTCTCCTCGGGTAAGAACAGCACAGTATCCTTGACAATGGAGACAGTCTTTGACCACTTGACCATTTCCAGACACCCTTCCCAGGAGCCAGTGACTGCCAGTGCAAATGCCACACCACCCTACGGATGTAACTCCAAAATCAGTCATGGATGCCAGCACAGCTTGGAATACAAAAGGGATGTCTACAGTTCAAGGCTGAACACATGCCACTGAGCTGGATATACAACCCATATGAATTCCATCCCCACATCCCCAGGCACTCCTGAAGCCTGAAACATGTCCAAACATTTACTTGATCTGATAAGCATACACATGTGGATTTCAAGTATAAGCAAATCCTGCATTGTCCATTGCTGGTATTCTTTCAGCTGGGGAAAACAACTAAGGATAAACCAGGAAAAATATGAGCATACAGAGGAAAAAAATAGGAGAGAATATTGTTTTGGATTATATGATGTAAGTATAGGCAATTTTACTGAGATTAACATCTTATTAAAACAACCAGGTGGAAGCATAACTGAGAGCCTGAACCTAAAAACTACCAAAGTAGGATTCATTATGTGGATCAACCAAAAGCTGGGCACATAAATTCTCCTTTTCATTTAGGCACCTATTCCAAGCCAGCCATTCCAAAGGTGACCTCATCATGCCTGTGGTGAGCACCTGCTTCAGGATGGCCCAGGGAGGCACCAAACTCCCAGAGAGCTAAAACTGTGCAACAGGAACCTGAGGGTTGCTATTGCTATGGCTCCCCTGATTTTCCTCATGACTGCAAGGACACAGTGAAAGCCTACAGCCAGTCCGAAACATCTGGGGTAGCCAGATTCCAAAATCTGGCTTACTCATCACTAGACCCAGCCTTTCTCAAAAATATTTTATTAAAAAATACAAAAAGTATATTTTTATTAATATTGCTCTTTACAGAGCTCTAGGACTATGAAGCACTGACCATATTTTTTTTTTCAAAATGAGAGTGTAGTTTAATTTATTTATGTATCCTTTGTTCTGGTTTAACATCAAAAATATTTTATCTTCCTCATCTGGTTTAAAAATGAAGAACAAAAAGGTGTATGAGAGTCTGAAAAACAACCTCTGCACGTATTCTACGATGATAATCAAATTTGTTGGTTTGTTGTTCAGGCACTTAATTTTAGAAAGGGATATTCATGGAGAAAAATCAACTGTGAGAGGAACATAACTATAAAAGTTCTGAGAAAAATGTAGTTTGTGAAAAAGATGTTTTATGTCTTCTTTACAATGGAAATGAACCACAAGAAGACAGAAATTTTATATTACATTAGTTTTTTAATACACTGCATGTGAAACAGTTTTGTTAAATGAGGCATTAAAAAAAAGAAAAAAAGAGATAATACTTCACTGCCACTCCATCAAAAGCTGATGCATAATTAGAGAAAAGGCACAAGACATGAATTTCATGGCAAAAAAGAAAATAATGCAATGAAAAAGTCTGTAGGAATGTGTGTGTATGTTAGCCAATTCCTCCAGCTAGCTCAAATTTGTATCTGCTTGAATTTGCAGAGCCCTTTTTCTCTACAAATAAAACAAGTGTTTGAGGTACCTTTCTCTCCTTTTTATTTCCTGTATCCATTTAATTAAATTGCAATAGATTATTTTTTTAAAAAAAATAGATTCTCATCAAGTCATCTAAGTAATTCATTCTTTTCAAAGCCAAATTATAACGTTATGGCAAGAACATTCTGCATACAAACAGGTCTACACATCAGTCCCAGGTAAGGGACAAGCTCTGGGTGACACTGCTCCAGGACTGCCACATCCAGCAAGGGCTGGACACACCTTTCTGGCAGAAATGGTGATGTGACACTGCCCCTGCTCTAAGGGGACGAGAGGCTCTGAGATGTGTGTGGGATATGGAACGTACCTGCCATCACAGTGAAATCCAGGCACAGCTTCCTGGCGTTCCCATGGCACTGACCAGTCCTAATTCAGGGCCTAAGAAACACAAGCAAACATCAGAAACTGCCATCAGCATCCACACTGGCAATGTCTGAATACGAAGAGGCCTTTTCCCTGTCACCCTCCAATTACCTGCCCCTAAGGGCTCTTTGCCACAGGCTGTTCTGTGGCAGGAAAGGCAAGAGCGTGCAGACCTCACCCAGGCTTGTCCAGGGCAGCAGTGAGATCTGGGAACAGGAATGAAACCTTCCGGTGACTGAAGCATCCTGCCAAACACCATCTATCACCCTGGCACTGCATGTTGCCATGTATTTTTGTATAATAATTGATAAAGAATTATTTGTATACTATCAATAAAGAATTTCTAGCAAATATACCCCCATCTGTCATGGAAGGGAAAGTAATCCCATACAAATAAGACCAGCAAAATAAGCTAGCAAAGCAATAATAAATTTGGGGTTCTGTAACTCTGACATTTGTAGTTTTATGAATATTTAAACTAAAAATAGCTTCTTGTTATGCATTATCAAGTGAGATTAAATATTTAATGAGCATTTGTTGCAAAAAATCGTAAGTGTCACTAAAGATTAAAGCAAATTTTACAAAGTTTAAGGTATTTTAAAATGTTGAAAGTAGTTATTTAAAAAGGAAAGCAGTCCTAAATATAAAAACTCAGAACTTGAAACAGCTTGGTATGTATTATAATATATATTATAATTTAATCCTGACCTAGGAGATGAAAAGCTATCGCCATAAAATTTATCTGTGGTGACAAACCTTCAGAACCAAAGTCAGAATTGTTCTCAGACAATGGAGTAGAACGAGAGATGATGTCTGGGGCCTGGACAATCTGCTCATGACAGCCACAAAACCAATCTACTATAGATACCTTCCTTCCTCTACTGCTGAACATACTGGTCACTGTTTAATTTGGGCCTCAAACTCCCGGAAATTTAAACAATATGCAACCAATATTTAAATAATTTTAAATAAAAATAATGGAAGACTACTCAAATTGAATTTATGGGGTGAACAGTTAAGATTACTGTATTTGCTCGAAGTTTTACTTTACTGAATTCAAGCTCTAAACCAAAATGTTTTGGTTACAGAAGACACACATGAATTGGCAAAAAGCACTTAGATCTCACCTGTGAAACGCACTGTGAGCCCAAATAAAGATGTTACTTTATCTTCCAAGGGACAATGAACTTGTAGTCAATTTAGAGGTGAAAAATATATACTGAAGGAATATTTTTATATTTGGTAAAGCTATGTATCTTGTAAAATTAAATATCTAAGTCCAATTCTTAAATATTGATCTTACATAAGAAGAACTTAACAGTTAATACTAAAATGATACTACATCTGAACAAAACCCTCTTTAAATATTTGCACTATTATAAGTCATAAAAAATACATGCCCTGTATTAACTTTGTACAAACTAGTGAGATATTTTCAGGATAATGAGTTCCTTTCAGTGTAAACCACTAAAATGCAGCAGACGAATTCCTCTCTTTTGGACGCTATACCGTACAGAACAGGACTTGTGGAATACATTTTTACCCTCCTGAAAGTCTCTAAGAATCTCTCATTGTTGCTTGCAGTCATTCTCCAGCACAAAGTTAATTAGAAAGTGCTAGCCTACATTTCACTTCTTTTCAATTAAAGAAACTAAATGGTATTTCCTAGGCAGGCCAGCACAAAAGAAAATCCTAAAGTTAATAGTTATTATAGTGTAACCTATCAAGTAAAACCACTTTTGTAATGGCAAACACCCCCTTCTGATATCCATGTGATACAAACAAAGACATCTATATGTCGTGAATAAACCATGAGAATGCTGATGGAACTAGAATGGCTCCAGGGTATCACCAGAAATCCATTCTAGGTTGTTTGCGCTACACAAGTTGTATAAATCTGAAAGAAAAACCTTGAGTGAGTTGACAGCTCATATTCAGATGCAACATCACATGTTTCAATTTATATGCCCACTGCCCCTTGTCCTGTTTGGGCACCACTGAAGAGAATTTGGTCCCATTCTCTTGACACCCACCTTTCAGATACTTTTACGCATTCATAAGATCCCCTGTCATTTGTCTCTTTTCCAGGATAAAAAAGCTCAGCTCATTTTTCATTTCTCTTATTTGTGGTTTTACTAAAAAATAAAGTGTAAAGGAATTGTTGAAACTAATTACAGGGAAAAGCCTGACCTGTGCAAAAGGCTGGTGAAAGATGTTCAGTACTACCTAAAACCCTTTTGCTAGAATACTCAAAAATCTCCTGAGAGTCTGTGAGAGAAGTGCCCACAGACTGCAAACTATTTGGAAGGGAAAGCCTAGACATTTTTTAAGATTAACTGCACAAAGGCCCATGAAGAAAGGGAGGGAAGTCCTCTGTATGCATTTTGAGTTTCCACTTCCACAATAAAGACACACTACACTGTAAAAAAGCACTACTGGTTCACCTTGTTGCTATGAAAACTGCACTGGGTAGCTCTGATTATAACAGATAAAGGAAAAGTTAAATTCTACTTGTTTTCACGTGATCTAAAGAGAAGTCTTCCTCTGGCTCCCAAAACAATCCATCATTATATTTCCACAAAAATGAGCTTCAAGAGTCCGCTGTAAAACTTGTCACCATTTCCTCATATTATGTTTTCAGCATGAAAAACACAAACTAAAGGCAGTTACTTCAAACATGGTGCAGGGAAAAGTGAAAGGACAATAGAAAATGAGAGAATCAACATTATCAAAAACACAGATAGTATCTAGGTCAATAAAAGGCAATTTCTGTGGCCTGTTTAATTCCTGAGCTTGAGGCACTGGTATTAGTTTATTATACAGTTAAATCAGCTCAGCAACACGAAATGGATACTTAGTTAAAACACAGAAACCTGGTTGGTCCTGCCTTTGCTTTACAGCATCTAACCATGAGTGACCCCACATGAAGGAAACATTTCCTGAGCTCCCTCCGTACTTGCCCAAAATCAGCCACCAAACACCCAGGGTGGCTGGGTATTCATTCCCTGTTGTAGGAATACTCTGCCCAGTGCCCAGTCAGACCACGACCTGAGTACCTGTTTCACCTTTCTCATGTGACACATGACGGAATACAGCTATTCCTACACACTAACTTTAAAAAAACCCCAAAAGCCCTCAACCCCAAACCTCTCTAATCTCTACAAAGTAAAATTGTGAGCCTTCAACAGGATTCGCGTTCGTGGTGTTAAAAGACAAAACAAACTCAGCTTTGGCTTTTTCTTACATGAGGCTTGGAAGAGCTCAATATAAATGAAAATTGGTTTTATTTGCAATGGCCACAGAAAGTTTTGCTCTAAAAACTCGCAGTTGTGTGCATGTAGGGTCTTGTCTCTTTGCCTCAGTGAATAAACTGCCCAGAATTCACATTGCTACAGAGAAATATGGCCTCTGTAGTTGCTATCAAGGTCAATGAGAAAAGGGTAAGTGCTTAAGTGATGGATATATAATTTACATGAACCTGGAGCAATATTAACATGAATTTTCAACCTGTTTAATGTTTATTCAAATGCTGCACTTGTGAAAAAATAAAGTTATTGCCTGAGTTAATTAGAAAAAAATTTCTGTCTTCAAATACATATACTGACTTTTTTTCTAACCATTACAGCAACATTTAGAAGAACTGGATTTCAAAGAACCAAAATTAAAGTCAAATGGCATCACCTTCCCTTTTAAAATATGAACAACGCCAAGATGCTCCGGGTCAAAAATGACAAAAATGTAGAACCATAAATAGTAACTTTATTTCCTCACAATTTGGGGGTATATTTTTTGTGCAATTAGTTAACTGTTGTTAACATTTATTGAATTAAGCTGAAACATCTCAATTACAATGCACAACCTGCAAAGTTCAGTCTCTGGACTACATCTGTTACCAAAATGCTGCTAAAAGAAAGCAGATTTGTTTAGGTTAGCCAGGAATGTGTTCCCAGTGGATTTCAGTTACAGGATGCATAGGTAGTGAAATGATAGATATCTGTGATGAGGAATTTTGACCCAAATGTACTTTATGTACTTTGAATTGCTTTATTCATCATTCCTATTTAACACCTCCTTAAAGCCACTTGGCACAGTTCTGAGATCAAAGTGACCTTTTGCTAAAGAGCAAAATTGATGCATAGTTCATTAACCAAACCAGAAAACACTAGTCTTGCTGATAGGAGAAATGCAAAAAAACCAAATTAACCTTCTTTCTTTGTTTTCCTTCACACCTCTAATAAGAAAGCACACAGAAGTGGGACTACGCTAAGCTTATCATAAAGTGCAGGAAAAGAAGAGGAAGTTACTGAATGTGCCCTTTTATGGCTCACAGCTTTGACCTGAGAAAATAAACCAGCCTGCTATTCTGAAGGTGTTTATTTTACCCTAAGAAATATAACATTCTCCACACACCAAAGATGACATTACCTTCCTCAGAAAAAGATGTCTTGTCAAGCTCACCAAGAAATCTATTTCAACTCATGTACCTGACTACCAGTTAGGAACAAGACTGACTCCTCCTAAATCACTGAAATACCACAGAGCCACATATTTGGTAAGATCACGCTTTGTGCAGCTTTTCTGCAATTCCTGAAACAAAAATTTGGACTCAGTCAGTGCCTCAGTTAAAAATACTTGGAAAAACAGTTCAAATACCAAGAGGCATTAGAACATGATGTAAAAATTTTGATCAAGAGTCCTGCAATGCCAGCAAATGTGGCAGAGGGAAGGCAAAGGCAAATTAAATTGCAGAACAACACTATCAAGAAGATATCATGTCACACTCTGTATATACTGTAAGAGAAGTGCAAAGCAAGGACCAATTCATGAGTGAGTTTTCTTTTTAAGGGCATATCACAGAATCTCTGAGTTGGAAGGAACCTTTTGAGATCCCCTGCTTAAGCAGCGTCCTCTAAGCCAGGCTACCCACAACTCTGTCTTGTCCTGACTCTCTTCACAACCTCTCTGGGCAGCCTCCTTTGGCTTTGATTACCCTTGCATGAAAAAACTTATTTTTCTTGTGTTTAGATAGAATTTCATGCCTTTTTTTTTTCCCCCCTGTGCTTCTAGCCTGTCACTGGGCATTACCAAGAAGAAGTACAATACCAAGAAGTGCCTGGCTTCCTCATCTTCATCTCCTGAATGTGTTCCTCTGGTGTTTATACACATTGATAAGACCAGAGCCCCTGAATTCCAAATGTTCCCTAGGCTGAAGAGTCCCAACTTTCAATCTCTCTCCAGAGGAAAGATATTCCAGTGCCTTAGTCATTTTCATGGCTCCTCACTGGATTCATGACAGTATTGGCATGAATCCAAGCTTTTCTCGTACTTGAAACCCCAGGACAGGACCCAAAACTCTCAATGTCATCCCACCAGGGCTCAACCTGCTGTCCATGCTTTTCCTAACACAGACCAAGTTGCTTTGGCCCTCCTATTGCAACTGTGTGCTCCTGACCCATGATCAGCTTGGCGACCATCAGAATCCCAAGGTCCTTCTCTGCAGAGCTGCTTTCATTTTTACTTTCATATGCTTATATATTGGTGCATACTTCCCCTCACAGAGAGACTAGAGGTTCTTCTCTGCCATTTCCCCAGCATGTCCAGGTCCCTCTGGGTGGTGGCACAAGCTCCTGGCACATCACATTCCTCACAGCTTTTTATCATTTACAAACCTGATGAAGGTGTGCACTGTCCCACCATCCAGGTCATTAATGAAGATGTTAATTTGTGCTGGCCACAGTACAGATTCCTGAGGTACCACACTAGCGAATCCAGCTGGATTTCTGCCGCTCACCACAACTGCCTGGGCCCTGCCATTCCCAATCCCCCACAGTGTCCATTTATCCAACTCTTACTTCCTTGGCTGATTTATTACAGGTAGTGTTGAAAGCCTTACTGAAGTCAAACGAAGCAGAATACACTGCTCTCATCCACCAAACTAGTCACTTCATTATAGAAAGTCATCAGACTTCTTAAGCATGATTTCAGCTTCATAGAAGCAGGATGAAAACTTCTAACAATCTTCCTGTCCTTTACACTTCTGGAAATCGTTTCTAGGAATAGCTGTTGCAGTAACTCACCTCCTGAGGTGTGGCTGACCAGCCCACAGTTCCCCTTCTTGAAGACATCTGCTTTATCACAGTCTTCAGAAACCCATGCTGAATAAAGGAACTTGCCAGAGAAAATCGAGATTGGCCTTGCAATTACACCAGCCAGCTCCCACAGAACCCATGGATGTGATCCCTTGGGCCCCACAGACTTACAGATGTCCAGTTTGCTCAAGGGTTCCCTAACCTGATTGTCCTCCACCAAGAGTGAGTCTTTGCTGCTTCATACTTCTCTTTGGGTCTCAGGGACCTGGGTGTCCTGAACACTTGTCTTTTTATTAGGGGATCTTAACATATTGACCAAATCCAAAGCACTTCCACATCAAATCCTATTCCCAGCTCCTCCCTACAAAAGACTGCATGTGAACAGCAGTATTTTCTCCTGGTGCTTCTCTACATGTAGTTATTTTAAGTTAGGAACTTCTACTGCAGTTCACGACAATAAGATGATGCATAGTAAAAGAAAAACCAATGGAAAATTTACAAGAGAGCAATTCCATTGACTGAACTATTCAAAAATATAAGCAAACAAAACTCATTCCAGCTTAAAACACAAGGCAGAGAAACATGACGTTTCTCTAGGAAACTTATATTAATTTTAGATAAGCCTTAAAGTAGCCAACTATAATAATTACTTCTAACAGTCATGAAAAGAAATACTACCCTTTCACATGAGAGACTTTTGACTATTCTGTAGGATTCTTCCTTAATGTGGAATGAAGGCATGAACATATACAGAGTGATTTAAAGACTAAAAACATATGAAAAATACCATTGTGGTGAGTCTCATGTGCAGTCCACCAGAAAAAGCACTCTGCCAAACTGGCACAACAAAATCTGTGCCCTTGAGATCAATCCAGTTCTATCAAGTTCATTAACTTAAACATAACAGTAAGTCAAGCCTGCACATAGCTTTATTTCCTTGCTGCACTTCTCCCTTCCAATGTGCTGAAGTTGCACTATATTTCACTGGCAGAGTTGCTGTGAAAGGGGTTCTGAAATGGAACTGCATTTCTCAAAAATGTGATTGCAAGCCTGTGTGGGAGATGAGCTGGGTTTGAGATTTTATGTGGCACCTTTGGCCACTCACACCCAGGACAAAAAGGAGAAAATGAATACATTAGTACAGACGTGAACAACACACAGAAACAGAGTGAAAGGCTGAGACTCCATTGATAATGCAAATCAGTGCTCTTCCCCAGGTAAGATTCTGACAGTGCCTCTGCAGGATCATGACAACACACCTAAAAACCTTTGAGAAGCCAGAGATTCTGCCATGCCAGACTTTGATTAAGGTCAAACTTTGAAACCGGGAATCTTTGTTGTGTATGCAAGAAGGCTGCACCAAATTATATACATGCATCTGAAGTACCAGAAGTGTTCTTTCACACATGGAAAAAATATTGTCTGTTGAGGACAAAAGAAAGTACAGATCCAAAATCTGTGTGCCAGACATGCTGGAAAACTGCATAAATATATGGAGAGAGGATGGGGAGGAAAAAAAAAATTAAACTCAACCCAAAACAAAAAACCCAAACCCACACAGTGACCAGCTGCAACAAGCCAACAAATATCTCAATGAGAAGCAACAGCTGGAAATAGTCAATCCCAGGACCCACTGCAGACAGAAGCAGAGATCCCAAAAATGTAACAAGCCTAGATGGAAGTGACAAGAAAATATGTTCTACAAAAATCAGCATATGGAATGGGACTGTTTTTCAGTGTGCAGAGAACCAAACTACTAAATAATCGTTATTCTTATTTTTCCGTAAGTCTTAAAGTTGTTCTAACCATGTCTTACCCTTCCTTTCCCAGAATCCAACATTGTCATGCTGCAGTTAAGGAAATGAAAGTTTCTTCAATGTTTTTTGCTACAAGTCTCTATACTCAAATTTTGTGACAAGTGTTTGCATCTTATCTGAAAAGTTCAGAATAATGTCATTAATCAATGTAATATTTACAGAAAAAAACCCTTTTTCCATCATAAAATAACTTATCTCACACATTTGCTTTCATTTCATGTTAACTACCAGGACAAAGAATCAGATATCAGCGTTTCCTTGTTTTCTTTACTTTTCATCTCATGTTTTTATGAGTCTTAAAGACTGCTAAGAAATACCCACCCAGTTATAAGGAGATGGTCTAAACAAACTCAAATTAAAAACCCAGTTACAGCAGCAATTCCTCATGACAATTTGCACAGATCTCCACTATTACTCTGGATTTCTCTTGTATCAAAACTCACCTGTAACACATGCACACCTGGTTTTTTCACATCCCTCTTTGGGGAGGGAGAGGAACTCGAAGTTTACTGACATAATGGAAAGATGGTACTGAAGGAAGCCAGAGAGATGTGGGAAGAACAGAATCCCCAAGCAGAAGGCAGTAACATTGGAGAAGAAGCACAGGGAATGGCAGATCTTGCTGGTGGCATTAAGTGGGAAAGCCCAAAGTAGAAAAGAGCTCAGCTAACCTTCAATTAGCTGTAAAGATGCACTTTTGCTCTGCTTGGTCTATGTGTGGCTAGGAAGACTTGTTAACTCCCTGCAGAATGTTTGGACATGTTAATCGCTTTGGGAACAAAATAATAATCTTGGCGTCCTATGCAGTGGTAAAATACAGCATCAATAGGCTTTTCAAGTACTATTTACATGGTATGACTCATTAAGTGCTGTTTCAGTGCCATTCTTCCATACACATGAAGGGGGGAATCGTGACTCTATTCCAAATTGAAAGAGTGACAGCTATTTAAAGGAGGGAGGCCACATACAGACACCAATTTAGTGATGCTGAACCTGCCCACTCTAAACCTGAAACTGACCCAAAATACCAAACTGGAAGAGAAAAAATATGCTCTTTGAAAATATCTCTACTAAAAACAGTGAATGTATTAAAGTCAAAGTAAGAATCACTATTTCTGATAATAACATTGTTAGCTTCACACTTACAGTGGTTTTTAATCGTGGCTTAGAAATCATCACAAAATAAATACACCATACATTTTCTTCCTTTATGTACATAAACCTCAATATCCAGTACATCTTTGATTTCATCTTTAGCCACAGACAATGGAAAGGTTCAACAAAGTAAAGTGACTTGATTGTGGTTTAACCTCAAACCTCTGGCAAAACCTGGACTGCTGAACTCCCTGTTATCTACCTTCTCCAAAAGCTCAGTTATGGTTCCCCCAAGCCTTGCTCAGACTCTGTAAGTTACCAGAAGAAACTTAAACTCACGCCAGCTAACCAAAGAAAGTGCACCACTGTTGTATTTCTTAGGTGTACCAGTGCAGCTCCAAGAGGAAGAATTCAGTGCCATCACTCAACTTGTGCTCAATGTGACCGACATCTCCAGAGCTCCCCAGAGCTCTGACACTCACCCCATCCAGGGCAAACAGGGGACTCCGTGCTTCCTACAGCCCCAGTGACTGGGGCACACAACTTAAAAGTCCACCTGCAGATTACACAGAAGGCTCCTGTCATAGACAGCCCTGAGTTGGGATGACATCAACCACAAACATGAAACCTTCTCTTTCTGCAGCCTGAAAACAACAGATGTACTAGTTATCAAAAGGGGAGAAATCTGCACAGTCTGAAGCAAATTTCGCATAATTTAATAACATAGCAGAGAATCTTAACTTTCAGATGCATTTAAAGTAGAGAAAATAATCACTGTTATACATGTAGTTTGATGACAATTAGCTCAAACATGCTTTAAAAACCACATGGTTGTTCAGTTAAAAAAAAACCATGGCCAATGAGATGCACAGAGTGTACCAGCATACAGAGAGCTTTGCTTGGAGTGCCCACATATCCATTGTGGAGAGGACACCTGTCAGTGTAATCTGACATCAGATTAGACAAAGGTTTTAATTTATCTTAGTAAGAATTCCTTCCACCATAGAAGCTGACCTTGTGTTTTGTGATACTGCACAAATTCAAAAGAGCATAATGGGACATTTCACTGCCTGAAGAGAGACAGCCATTCTGATACCCCTCTCCTCTCCGGGAGGTTTTCACAGAGACTCATGTTCTCAGTGAGCCAGAAGTCACGAGATCTAAAAACCATTAAAACTTTTCTAATTTTCCTACCCATCTACCTCCATTAACTCCCCTTATTGCTTCAGTCATCGTAAATTCAGGATGTGATACAGAATTATTTACCAACTCTTTCAATGAATCTTAGCAAGTCCATTTCTTAAAAAAAAAAAAGAAAAAAGAAAAGGCAGGGGGACAGAAGAGCAAATTTTGCTTCTTTTGGTTTCCACACATACTCAGATATGGGTGAATACAAAGCCCTATGCTTTACAGCTGACTTTATAACTTACTTACTGCAGCAGTAAGTGATTACAGGCATTCACTTTGCCTGTTACTTCTGTAATTTTCAAACAAAATCTGCTTTTGCCTACAAGCACAGAGCCTGCCTTTACATACAAGTCTCTTAAATCAGAGATGGATGACTGAGAGGATTCTGTTAACAGAGTCCCTTTGAAAGGAGCCTTAAAGATTGCTAAGAAATACCTGCTAAGAGTCTCAGAAATGAGTCTCTCTTTGTACTTCTAGAAGAAGAAAAGAAATTTGCCTTCAAGAAATGCAAAGGGAAAGGTGGCAAACTGAGTAGATCCCTAGCAAAGAGGTATTATGATTCTGTACCATTACAGTGGGAAAAAATATCTTCATTCATGCAGAAGATTGAGAACTACAGAGAAGAATTACAGTCTGATAGTGAGAGAAAACAACAGCCTTGATATAGTTGCTGTGACTCTTCCAAGGAGGAGAGTCAGCACAAGGAACAAGAAATCAAGTGGAAAGGCAAAAGACGAAACACAGGCACCTGGAGAACAACCATGTAAAGAAAAGAGACAGAGGCATCTCAACACATACACAGAGCAAAAAGAAAGGGTAAAGGATGCAGAAAAGGTATCCAGGGAATTACATCTGGTAAGCAGAGATCCTGTGCCAAGTTTTCATTCAGGATGGCAGATAAGCCTGAATGCTGCTTGCTGCCTCATATGCAAGATTTGAAGTTTTTTGTTAGTTTGTTTGTTTGTTTTGGGTTTGGGTTTTGGTTGTTTTGGGGTTTTTTTTAGGGAAACTGAGACAATTCTCACCTTAATTTTTTCATTTCAAAGTAACATTAAATGATAAACTGACTTTGCTTTTGTCAGTGTACAACACTCCACAATTAAAATAAATGCGTCTTGAAAGGACAGCTTTTCAATATCATTAAATAACATATTAGGGGATGGGGGAAGGCAGAACTTACAGTGACACAACTGCACTTGAGTAACATGTGAAGCACATAAACCATTTGGCTGCAACTACAGAAAGCAATTTAGCCACTGGAATTCCATGCTGATTTTCTGCTTTCTTGGAGAAGAGTGGCATAAAAACCTGCTACTGACATAGCAAACACAAAAGAGCATCTGTCAAAATACTGCTTTCTTATCTTAAACTGGCAGGGTTGCTTTTAAATAAAAAAAGACAAAAAAAAAATCAATGCTTTCCTCAGTTCTCAGCAGCAAATGTTAGTATTTCTAACTTAGCAATTTCTGTGTAGAAAGTAGAGCAAAGACAATCAAATTGATGATCTAGTCATGGTGCAGCTTCTTTGGGCCAGTATCAGCAGTTTTGAGTGGTCACATGAACAAGCATCCTCTTCTTGTCTCCGCTGAAAATGAGACACAAGTCACACACAACCACCTTACCAAGCACAGGGCAGGACCAAGGGATGTAGGAGATAGTAAATGAGGCGACATCAGTCATTTAGTTTGAGGGCAATGCACAGAAATGTGTGTGTGGGAAATACTAAACATTCATGACCGATATTAATGTAAATCAGACTGCTGTTGAGTACTTTGGCCAATTCTGCAAAAGTAAAAATTAACATTTCGATTTTTTTAAGCTACAAAATATGCAATGATTTCCAGCAGATTCCAGCACTGTTACTGCATAAAATAAACCATACAACTCATAAAATGTACCTGGTTTTAAACTCGAGTACAGCTCACACACTGAAACAAACACAAACAAGCTGAAAAAGCCACCCCCCAAAACCCATACTGCATGGACTGAGCTTTCCCTGTTCTGTATGACTATTGCACATCAGGAGTTAGTACCTATCATTACTTAGGGAAAATAAATAAAATACACAACCCCACGAAGCCATTTCATAGTAGCTATGGTGTCATTTTTCTCTTAAGGAACCTTAGAGTGTAAATACTTAAAATGTGACACTGAGATGGGAAAGTTCCAAGCTATTTGCAGAATGCAGGCAGAGAGAAGGAACTCTGCTCCTCACAACTCCCTTGGCTCAGAAAGCTCAATTAGACACTTGCTAGTAGGAAAGGTATCCAGTAAATAAAGTCATGGTTTGGTAAGAGACTACAGCTAAGCTTGTAGGTTTTGGAAAGCAAAATATTGAAAGTATATGTTGGCAATTTTGGTTTGTCAATCCAAAATTACTAAAGATCTGTTTTCTAAACAGGAAAACTAACAGCTCTTTTCCCTTGGGTTTCTGGGGTTTGAGTTTTGTTTCCTGTTGGTCTTGATTAAGCTTTTATACTGTTCGGGGTCATTGGTCACCTCCAATACACCATATTCTCTATTTTTTAAATTTTATGTCAGATTTCAATTAAGAAATAAAGTAATTTAACACAAGAGAAAAGACTTTCTAGTGATCTCAAATTGTTCAAACAAAAACTTCTGTGCAAAACGCAGGCCAACCCAAATACGAGTGAAATTACTCCTTCAGTTCATCAGTGTTTTCATCATCAGAACAGTGATTTTATAGACATATTCAGAAAACTAATATAAATGGTAACAAACATCAAAGCAAATTCTCGGTTTTCACTTAGGCAAACGCCAGCTGATTCTTCATGTCATGGTCACCTAGCTGTAATTAGAAATACCTGTGGCAAAGGCCACACCAAATCCCCCACTGCCTGAGTTTTCTCCGTAGGGGAATCCACATAATAACATATTATGTATAATCTGTGTATATGGTGATACGTGTCTGTTTATAACAAGCAATATAAAAAGGATCAAGTAGGATTTGCGATAAGGATTTGTGCGTATTTTGTTCTAGTTTAGCACTTTTTAGACACTGTGACATCATTGTTCATTCCAAACCTCTTGATGTAGTTAATCTGATTTATAAGAGTATCACATTCCCACTTGGGCATAAGAGAAACAGAATACTGAACATCACCCCAACACCCTTCCCAAAGGCACCATCCAGTGTTTCACTGAAGATCTTAAACTCTAATAACACAAAATCCCAGCCATTAAAAACCTTCACACATAAACGTATCCACTTACTGTTTCAACAAAAAGCTTCTAACTCAGAGCTGCAGCTCTCTGGAATTAAATGATTCTTTGTTTTACTCTGTCCTCACCTAGGCAATAAGAGATGTTAGAACTGAATATAACGAACATCATTATTAACAGATTGCTTTAATTACCTTATTAATGACGTTAATAATTCTGCAAAACTTTACAATGGACCCAAATGTTCTTTGTGTCAATGGCAGCCAACACATACATATTGCTGCCAGAGTATGAACCTAAAATGAAATTCCTTCTATATAAATTAACAGCATTTCCCTCCCTCAATTTGTTCCTTAGTGGAACAGCTAACATGGCAAACCTGCTGTCCAACCACAATAAAAATTCCAGCGAATCCCTGCATGACTGTTCCAGTAGGTATGCAGCAGAAGAACTGTATCAGCCAAGCTTTAAATGAAATCTGAAATGCAAGACATTATAGAAAAAAATCAGTTTGTACAAAGCATCCAGCATTGAAAGAATATGAAACACAATGTGTCTAGTCTCAGCTAAAATACAGAAAAAAAATATGCTTACTAAACTCACTGCCTGAATTCTCCATGTCCCCACATGGTTTCACCACTGCTGCATTCCCTTTACAGCCAAGAGATGAAAGCAGGAATAGCTGAGTATTCAGATGGCTGCAACAGTCTGGAATTCCAGCCACTCGATTAGATCTGAGCAAAGCCCCATGATCTTATGCAACACTTGTTTCTTGGATTGCATCACACATTTACTTCATGTAAGATTCAGATTATTTTAAGTACAGAATTAATCTTTTCAGATGCAAGTCTATGCCGGCAGTACAAACGAGCAGGGTGTTTTGGCTGCTGCTCCACTGGGTGGTTTAAGGAATAAACTTCTTCCACGAAAAGCAGGAAGTTTGTACTGGTGACACCAATAAGAAATATGGTCTCTCTGATCAAAGGTGTAAGACATAGCTGAAGCCATAAATCATTAGCTGTTTTGAAGGCCAAACTCAGAAACCTGCTTTGCTTTCTCTCAGCTTGCCATCAAACATCCATCCTCAGCAGGGACAAAACAGCTCTTCCAACAGGTACTTCTAAACAACTTTTTTCCACAGGACCTGCTCCGGTGAATTAGGGCAGTCCCTAGATCCTGTAAAATTTTTTTCCTTCCTCTTTGGATCACTAATTTTTAATTTTTTAAAATTCTCTCCAGACTCAACACCCCACAACAGCACTGCAATGACACAACCTCTGTTTCTGCAAAACAGGGCTTAATCACCTCAGCAGAGGCAAGAGCAGGACAATACAAACCCTCCTAGGGGAGGGCTGTACTGCCTCTGATGAAGATAAGGCAGTTCTTTCCTTTATTCAGGTACTTCCTTTTTGCAAACTTCTTTTAAAAACTTGCTGAGTGTGGACAATCCTCCGACAATTTCATTTCATCGAGGAGGGACCAAGCTACTCCTCTGCCCATGTGACGTTCCACAAATCCTTCCAACAATCCCTGTGCTTCCCACTACCACCCATTGTTTGTCTGCAGTTCTGATGCCTCAGGGGTGCACAGGACCTGGGACAGCCTATAGAGAAGGCCTTGTGTAAAAAACTACAGCATCTAACTGGGCACCCCCTGTCAAACCCAGCAATAGTTCAGATGTTATTAGCCAGGTCATGAAAGACAGACAGGGAACAACTGAGTAATTCTCATCTCCTTAGGAAGTCCACTTGAAGCAAAAGTTTGGGATACTATTGAAGATTTTCTCTGCAAAATCTAAGTCTGAAGTTTAACACAACAGCACAGCAATCTTTAGTCTGAAAGTCTGAGAACTGCCACAAAGTTTCTGTGGTGCATGGAAAGTGAAACGTTAAAACTCTGGTTTTATGCGTTTACAAAAGCAGGTGGGAATCATTGGCTAAAAAGGTCCTAAATATAAAAGACAAGTTTTAGAAAATGGAACGGCTAAAATGAATATTACAGGTGAAAACTTTGCTAGACCAACCCTAATATGGAAAAATATGCATTTTAGGCAAAATCATAAATACTAACCTGCATGAATGAAATTCAGAACTACTAATTAAAAAAAAAATCTGAATTACTCGTGCCATTTTCTTTGTTTCCCGTTGTGTTCTTTGGTTGACTTGCAGTCCCAGATAGGGTCTGATCCAGTAAATGTTTCCAGATGTAAGGCTTGCATTTAATACTCCACCTAGAAGTAAATCTTATTCCCACTAGTTACTGTTTGTATAACCCTTCAGAGTTCAGCCCTAAAGTAAAAAGGGGAGGAAGTAAAAAAAGTAAGTCCATATCCATTGGAAAGTTAACAACTTCTTTATTCCCTGTCAAAGAGAAGAGAACACAAACCTAGACTGTCAACCAAGATCTGCAGATCATCCATTTTAGTAAGATAAAATTCCCACTGGCTTCCACGGGACCTCCCCCAGTCTTTGTCAACCTGACTCGGAACCAACCGGGAAGGAGAGTGTGGGGTAGACAGTGACAATCTCCTGGCCCTTCCCACTGCTCTGAGAAACAGCACAGCTTCCCCAGGGCATCACCTACCACTGGAGACACTTGAACAGGACAGAAGGAAGCTGTTACCCAAATTCCCTAGCATAGACAAAGGAGAGCACATCCACTCCCCGCTGCACTCGGACACTGCCCAGAACGTGGGGCCGCCTCGGCTGCCTCGGGCACAGCAGATCCCTTCCCACACCCTCCAGCAGCCTTTGGGGCATCCACTCAGTGACTCCAGGCTTTCCTATCACTTCTCAACCTTCCTTGAAACTCAGGACAACAACCCAACAATGCTAAAAGCTATTCTCAAGAGAGAAGAGAGAGAAGAGAGAAGAGATAGGAAATGAGAGGAGAGATAAGAGATATAAGATAAATGTGAGATAAGATAGATAAGAGGGAAGAGAGATAAGANAGAGAAGAGAGAAGACTCCTGCAATCAGGTCCATGATGCTGACAGCTCTCCTGTGTCCCGCTGCATGCCAAGATGAGAAATCAAAAGAACCCTTTCAACACTGGCAAGAAGCCATAATAATGGGATCTCTAAGACTTAACTTTCTGCAAGACCAGAAATTACTTCCACTTATATCCAGAAATCCAGCGCCTCTCAGATAATTTACCTTTCCCAGGCAAACACAAATAAATATATGCAATACAAAATGCCTATAAAAGTATGTTCAAAAATTTTGGGAGAATCTTCTCTATGTTCTTTGCTGCTCCTTGAAACAGCATAACTGACTTTTTTTGAGCTACATCATTTTGCCTCTTTTGAGGAAAAGAAATCAAGTCTTTTCTCCTACAAATAATTTTAAAGTGGCTTTATTAATGTAAACTTTAGAAATAAGAAAACAAAAAAGTCAAAGTAATAGAACATTGCAGGCAGTTTATTAAATAAAATACAGCAGCACCTCTTGGGTGCTGGAAGCATTCATGCTTCAGCCTGATGCCTTTAGAGCAGCCCCATCATGTGTTAATGATTACATATATTCATTCACTACCAAAAATAGTTTCCTCTAGAATTATGCACAAAGAACATTTGTCCACAGTGAATTTCAAGCTTGGCTAGTCTGCTTGGGTTACAGTTACTCCTAATTTTACAGTGGCAAAAATCCAGAAGTCTACTTTGTGCTAGCAGTTTATCTTTTATGTCAGAATACATTCTACAGTAATTCAAAAGCTGGGAAAGCAGCAGCACCTAAAAACTGAGATCTTTACTGATGGAGTTATCACAATACACAGATTACCATAACAAAATCCCAATTATCTTATCTGGAAAAGCATTTCTCTCTCTCCTTCACCCCCCCTGCTTCTCCTCTCATTTTGGTCTCCTCGGGAAACCACAAGTAGGATCTTCCTGATCACTTTCACATGCCTTAAGGAATCAGTACATGCTATCAAAACTGAAATATTTGCAAGCTTAGTTTACAAGTTACAAAACCAGTAGAAAAGGAAACAACCAACAAAAAAAAAAGTATATTTTTAATATGTCCACTGTCCTACAAAATATGAGTGCTGGACTGGTGAGGGAAAGCTGCTGCACATTTTTCCAAGTACAGACATGTATTACTTAAAGTGTAAAACATTTTACATATATTTTAAAAGTTAGCCACATAGAAGCCTCTTGAAGATTTCTCCTGTGCTGCTTTGAAGCCAACTATTCTCCCCCTCCCCCCTCCTTTTTTTTGGATTCAGAGAAAAATTACTCCATTCCTGCTTGGAATCCAAAGGAGAACAGGAAGTAACGTCTGAGCTCCATAGAGATTCATTTTTATTTGCTTACAGGACGTGGCGGATTCAAAAACTGGCTTCATTTTCCAGTATCCTTAAAGGACCTGACTTTTTTTTTTTTCTTTTTGGCAGGGAGCATGGTTGGAACTCCAAGTTCAGCCAAAATAGACAATAAAACAGTAAGAAGGCATAATGCCAAAAATGCAAAGGCAGCAGCGTCCAGAGCATAATTCCACCCTTTTTTCTCTCTCCCCCCTACCAATGATTTACAGAGGAAAACGTAAAAAACAGAAAACCTTCTTTGTCCTAGAATGAACTCATATTTTAACAGCCTACAAACATCTCAGACCCACTGGAGGCAAGCTAAAGAATGATATTGCTCATTTAAGATGACAGATTTTTTTTAATCCATATGTTTTATTGTTATGTTCTTTTGAATATTCTACTTTGTTCTCCTTCTTGGGAGAAAACATTTGTATGAAGTAACCAACATGTGGAATCTCTCACACAACACAATATGAAATTTGGTTCAAGAGTAGCCTCTTTTTTTTTTTCCTCCTAGTTCATGATACGCATTTTTAGACATTATTCTCACTGAAGTGTGCCTGTGTTAGCCTCTAAGCCAAAACAGTCACAATTAATTAAAAAAATCTCATTTGCCGTAGCAAAAATGATTTTTTTTTTTCTTTTCGGGCGGGTCTAAGCTGCAAAAAATGCTACAAAAATGATGTGCAATGGCCAACAAATAAGTAAAGCTCCTTTGTGAGGATATGTGCAAATGTTTCCTCACGTTTTCAACAGGAAGTTCGGCAGGATGAGTCTGGGGGAAGGTCTGGAAATTGTATAGCAAAATTGGAGGGAAAGACAAAAATAGATTTTAAAGAGGATATTGTCTTCCTTACTGCATTAATCATTGTTTGGAATTAGAATCGTTGTTCAGTGTTTCCTTCCCATCATATAAAATTGAACCTATATAATTTGCAGCAAATATCCAGAAGCCACACAATGCCTTCTATTTATTAACAAGAGTCAAAGAACTACCTCTGTGGAAGCTTATGTCTAACTTGGAAACCAAAAAATGGCAGAGTAGAGGCCAGCTCCTTTAAGTAAGAAGTGCAAAGTGCACCTGAAAAATATTAACTTTTTCCTTCTAAAAAGAGGAAAAAAAGCCCTATGACATGTGCATTAAAACAATTAAACCATTAGCTGAAGACAAAAGGGTAGACTTTCTGGCAGGGTGCAAAGTATTTTTGCAAAGCATTTGTGAGGCCAAACACTAGAAATTTGTGTGACTGTGAGGAGAAAGACAGAAAAGCCCATCGAATCACCAAGAATTTAAACAGATGGCTCTCTGAGGAACTGTGATATGACATCACTTTGAAACAGGTAAAGGCAAAATGGCACAGCAAACTGAGCTAGGGAAAATACAGCTCTTCCAGCAGGATTAGGAGGAACACCGTACAATCAGCCATGGAGGGTAAAAGGGAGAAAACCCAACTTCTGAGATAAGTTTCATGGCTGTGGCTTTTCAGCTTGCCCCATTCAGAGAAGAAAACGCAGCAGGTACAGTAAGTTTAAATACAAAACAAATGGCATCTGCACAAGCTTCTGCTGAACCTGGAGACAGAAAAAGGCAAAACAAAACCCCACAAAAACTTCACACCCCATGCAGACAATCAGGAAAACAGACCCAGAAAGGATGAAACCATTGGCTGCTACAGACTCTTTACCAAATCCTTGCAATTTTAAAATGGTGAATGATAGCTTGCCTATTTGAATGCTCCAAAAAACAAGAATTTGCATGAGAGATGTATCTTGCTTACTGTCATGTCAAAAAACACATGCCATTACTAGAGCAAAGACCACACAGCGTTTTGGACTAAAGTGGCCTTCTAAAAGAAAAAAAAAAAAAGAAAAAACCCAAAAACCCAAGAAGGTAACAACATGGCTGCTAAAATTATATCCACTAGGATGCCTATGTTTCTAGAGGAAAAATTAGGTTTTTGATTATGGATGGTCTGGACAGAAAGCTCAACTTCATCTGAATCATTATGTCTCTTGTTGTGCAAATTCAATTTCCAGTCCACTTTGTAGCCATCCTATACAGGAAGTCCAGCTTGCTGGCAGGCTGAAGGGACCTGTAGGGGTGTGTTAGGAAAATGCAATAAGCAGCGCAATTCCCCAATTCCCAACTGCTCCAGCAGCTCTGCCTCTGACACCTGGACACCGCCCGGGCTCAGCGCTGCCCTGACCAGCATGCACTGATTTGAGGCAATTCCCAACTGTTTTGCATCCATTTAACTCCAACCACAAGGCTGATTCCTTGTACAAAAGACAGCACATACGAGCAGTTTAAATTTTCAAGCACTTTCTGTGTGAATTTTTTCTAAATTGGCAACTTATATCTCCAATTTCACTCAAAACTGAACTTCGCTTTATCCCACAGCTAAATAAGTCAGTCTGCACTTCTAGCCTGACATCATACACCAGAAACACCCACCATCATTTGCACAACAAAATTAGTGTTGTACACTAATTGTTGTTAGACTCCTCAGGACAACACAAACCCAGCACAGCAGATGCACTGGGGCATTTTAGAGTGGAACAATGTTGCTGCAATATGCCCCAATGATATAAATATCTTTTGGGTCTGTAAATGCCAGTGATGATTACATGCAAAGAACCTGGAGATGGGTGCTCAAAGTCAGGGCTGTTTGTAGTTCTGGTTTGGTGTTGATTGCAGGTGAGGTGGGGGACAGTGTTTGGTTTAGGTTTTGTTTTCAGGTTCTTTTCCTTTGTTTTGCTGATTTCTCGTGTATGTACGAACTCGAGTGGGAAAGACAGCACGCTGAAATCCATCCACTGCTTCTGCAGTGACGTCAGGTGAAAGGGCTCATCTAAATTCCAGGAGCAGCAAAGTACAAAGGGAGCTGATTTTAGAGCTGAATGATTTTCACTCGAACAGGAATTACTCAGCATTATCAGAGATCCTGTGTGTGTTTATTTACTGGTACCATGTTCTCTGCTAACGACCCAAGAGGAAAAAAAGCCCATCCCCACATGCTCTTTATCAGCCTCAGGAACACACTGTTCGAACGACAGCAGAATGGTTAAGTGGCCTAGTGGGCCAACAACCAAGAAAGAGAGCTGAGACCAGGGGAACGGGAACCAAGCCAATTGTCTAGACAGCAGGCAAAAAAACATGCCGGCTAAATTTAATCAGCTGCCTCCTTTACTTTGTAAAGTGAATGGGTAGATTAGAGACAGGGTGACACATAATTTGTGATTGAAATTGCTTGTTTAATCATAATTTAAAAAGAGGTGAACTTATCCCAGTTCCATATCCATCATTCTTACATGTACACATAAACCAAGAGCCATCTTCACAATAAACAGCAACTGGTGAAAGCCTCCAGCCTCATCAGTGGCTCTGCGCTCTCTGTATCTTTACAGATTCTTTTGCTGATCCCCTCACTTGCCTTTACAAGGGAAAAAGAAGCCCCTTTTTCAAGCTACCATAAGTTTTCTGCTCTTCACAGAGGGTCTTTCAAGATTCAGACTGGCAGCTTCTTTCTTGAGAAGGGGCAAAGTTGGGAAAGGACAAATAAGATGATTTATAACATCTACTGACTAGGATCCATTGGCCAGACTGTGGTACAGAACAGCTGGCAGGACAGTGAACAATAGTTCTCATTAGAAGTCTCCTATTTAAACCCAGTAACTATATCCAAAATTTGATCCAAAGCCCTTAGAGGAAACAGTGAAATTCTAAAACATTAGGGGAGGTGGGGGACAGGCATGGGTAGAAATCTTCTTTTGGTGGCATAGATGTCTGTAAATCTTAACACCCAATTTGACCTTGGTCTAAAATTTAAGGTGGAATTTGTGATTACAGACCTCATGCAGTACATCACCAGCGGGATAGAAAACGGAAAAGCAGGAACATCAGAAACATTCACAACTAAAGCAGAAAACTATCAATCCCAAAATGGTGTTAATGTAATTTCTTAGGTTGCACCTCTCACCACCATTTGTGTCTTAAATGACTGAGATTTGAGAAAAAGCAAAATGAGTTGGTAAGATTATCTCTAGTCACTTTTAATCTGTAACACAGCCATTGAAAATCACAGTGGAAAATTTAATGAACATCTGAATATTAACCAACACTGTTGTTTAAAGTTTCAGCTCCTCACATGCTTTGATTATGTTGCTGACGGCAGCAAAAATAACTCTGAAGCAATTGTAGACAGAATTGACAAAGTTTTGCTCAAATCTACTTTAAAAAGTACTCAAATGAAATATTTAATGCTGAAATAGACAACCTTGTGAAAGTAATGACTCTCTTTGATTTGGGTTTTGGTTTTTCTTAAAGAAAAGGTCGAATTACTTTATATTACTTTCTCAGGTTGAAGTAAAATAGTGTATTATGACCCTTTTTAAAAACAGAGAATGGTTTCAATGAACATCCAGTGTGAGGATACTGTAAAAAGTTCAAAGCTTTACACTTCTTTTAATCTAAAATAAAATCACTAAAATATATTTAGAATAAATCTAAAATATATTTAGATTAAAAGGAGTAAATCCATGGAAATGCCGGGCAGTGCTTTCTGAAACACTCTGCTGAGTTACAATAAGCTTATTCATTCCAACAGCAATAGCTGAAATGCAGAATATACACAGAAAACATGTTCAAAGTTCATAATCACAAGCATTGATGTTAAAAATCCTATCTCCTGCCCTTAGACTCAGAGAACATATACACACCATAAAATTCACATTGCAGTTCAAATAACCCCTATTTCACATGATGTCAGAAGTGACAGACCAAGTTATTTATAGGCTTTTGATCATGTCTGTAAAAAAGCAAACAAACTCAAAAAAAATTGCATCTGATTTACAGATAATCATGATCAAAGAGATTATATTTAAGTGAACAGCTATGATCACAGCAGGTTCCCATAATCACCTCACAGTATAAAATACTGAAAAATAAACACTTTCCTGCTCACCAAAGGAAAGCATGGATATAATTTGTTAAATCAACATATTACCTCTTAAAAATGTCTGCTAACACATAACCACAATATGCCGATAACAACAAACACATATATCTCTTCTTTATGGATACACAAAAAACACCCACACTTCAATTTTTTTAATGGGTGCAACTATTTAAAGGGGGGAAAAAAAACTGAGAAGAATCAGCAAGTGAACCTGTATGGAACCAATAGTTCACTACTGGGTTCACCTACAAAATACGACACTGCAGATGATTTTCAGTCCATTTGCAAGGTTTCTATTATCTTCTACATCAAGGTTGCTTGGGGTTCCATGCACCTGCATGAAAGCACACCAGCACAGAAGAGTACAGTGCCAGAAGCAAGACAGGCTTAGTGTAAAAAACTAAAACTAATAATAATAATAATTAAAAAAAAATAAAATCCCATATTTGCACTAGGCAAGATCCTGTTCCTCGGTGCCCTGCAGAGCTGCTGTGACTGTGTCGTCTCTGAGAAACAGAAAATGGTGGGTAAACCAAACCACTACAGGGCACAGATAGTCGGGGCTTTATTTCAGTCCATATTCAAAGCATGTAAGATGTAAAATAGAGCCCTCAAAGAGGATGGATTTCAGCCTTTCTTTACTGCCTTAGATATACAGAGGAACAGGCAGAAGGCACATGCTGTGAGCCCTGAAACTGTGAAACATGATGAAGATGGAAGACAAAATTCTATGTTCATGAGAGAGCAAACAACTAGTCCAGCAACTTTCTGATATCCATAAATGCATACAATGGAACAAATGATAAAAAAATATAAGGAAGAGGATATAAAGCAATACAAGTTTGCTGGTATAGCAAACTGGTATGTATTTGATTGCAGGGTTAAAAGTTAAATGAACAGACACATCCTGGCAAAAAGCCAACTCCTAACAGAACACAAACCTCGTAAGATTCGAGTTCTGGTTTTGATTTCAAACCCATGAACTTTAAGTGGATTTGAAATCACGCAAAACACGCTCACCCACTGCTATTCATAACGGGAAAGACAGACAAACAAGCTCTTATTGGGGCACAGATCACCCTGTGGCTCCCCAGCCTGAAGCTGGCAGAGCAGAGCCCGCGCATCCCGCTTGGAGACGGCACAAAAGGAGTGACCTGCAGCTGGCAGTGCCCCTCCTGGGACTGCCGAGCGACCCAAAAGCTCTCTTTTGTCTGGCCCTTGCTGCTGTTGTTGTTACTTCACAAGAAAAGGTTTCTATTCAAGGAAGCAGAGAAGGGGGGACTGGGGAACCTCCTGCAGCATTTCAATGGCCTGGCTGGGGCTGTACCACACAGTGATGTTACAGTGCCCACGGGCTGAAAAAAGAGAGAAACCCCCAGAGATCAGCAGAAACTCTTAGAGGCAGCCAGGTGTAACTGGGAAAGGGGAAGAGCATTCGAGGCACACTGACATTTCTTTTTCACACCTGCAGAGAAGCTGCTGTGTCTGCAATCTCACTTGCTTTTTCCAGTCTCAGGCACACAGAACAAACTTTTTTTTTTTTTTAATATGTAAAATTTCATTTATGTTTGGAAATCTAGAACAGGCTTCAAAACTGAATGGTAAGCACCCTGCTAGCTCTGACTCTGAGACTTGTGCAACAACTGCACCATTTTTCCCTGAGATAATTCACCCTTCACCTGAAAGGGCATACCCTAATCCTGTCCCCTAAGAGAATGTGTTAACACCACGCTTGACTTGGAATTAACCATGAAAAGGAGACAGGATGAAGATACTGCTGCAGCTGGAACATGCTACAGCCTGATGTTTTGTGTTATCCGTACCTGGTCTCTTGGTATTGGACTCTGGAATATTTGGGAGGTTTAGGTTGGATATCAGGGAAAGGTTCTTCCCCCAGAGGGTGTTGGGCACTGACCAGGCTCCCCAGGGAATGGTCACGGCCCCAAGGCTGCCAGAGCTCCGGGAGAGTTTGGACAACGCTCTCAGGGATGCACAGGGTGGGATTGAGGGGTGTCTGTGCAGAGCCAGGAGTTGGACTGAATGATCCTGGTTAGTCCCTCAGGATTCTATGAACACTGCCCGCCTCTCTGGAACAGCCGGTGCTCCGAACGAGCAAAGCAACAGTGCAGGGCTGGTTCCTGCCGTCAGCAGAGAATACCAGAACTGTTAGTGACAAAGAGGAGCAAGAAACTCATTCTTCAGCTTTTTCTCCTTTCCAGCAAGTTCAGTCAGAGCAAATTCTTTGGCAAAAAAAGGCAACAAAAAGATCCAAGAAATCAAACATAAATCTGGTAATCTGCCGAGAGGGGAAGAGCACAGGGAAGAAAACTGGCAGGTTTTATGATTAAGCACCCTTTGTGTTATCCAACAGATCCAAGAGTAACATACAGCAACTGGACTCTGTACAAGAAATCTATTATACTGCCTGCTCTCAAGTTAAGTATATTGCTGATTTCAGAAATATCAGAATGCCTAACTCTGGATGCCTCAGGAATAAACAAGAATAAATTTGTATTCTATTATGGTTGAGACAGACCAAGTCAAAATTTTTCCATGAAAGCTGTTCCTCAGCAATGAACCAGGTTTTCAATAAAGCCTGGTTTTTTTTTTCTTTTTGTGAAAAGTATCTGCTTTTGGATGCTTTCCTGAGATGCAATCCAGCTAGGAAACTGGGACCCTGAAGCAAGTAAGCTTATTTTTATAATGAAAACCTGTTTTCAGTTTTTCATTTTAAAGCTGTAATTCTCTTTGGTGGGAACCTTTTTTCTGGTGAGACCTCTTTTTTTTTTTTTTTTTGAGCATTTCCATGCAGGGAATCCCTTTAGATTCCACAATGCTGGTACATTTTAGAGGAGTGATCCATTCTTTTTTGCGTTTTAGTTTTCCTTCAAGTAGAACTCGAAGGAAAATACTGATTACATGAGATCACAGTCTATTCTGACCTGGATCAGAGAGCTAGAGATCCTTAGGACTTGTAGATCTGCAAAAGTAGTTCCTGACCTTCCTGTTTGAATAGATTATATTAAAAATAAAGAATAAATATTAACACAGCTTAATTGCTCCACTTCTAAAGTCAAGAAAATCTTATATTAAGGCCTTCTAGCCTGAAAAGATTCTTTGTGTAAATTTTAAAACCTACTTTTCACTATTTCATCAGGGAACAAGCGCTCCCAGACAGAAATCACAGTACCAATCTATAATCAGGGTGACGTGTTTATGGAAAAAGTGATAAATCCCCGAAAAAATCTGAATATAACTGAAGCGCTCCACAAACACTTTTGTAGCAAAATCAGTAAAATAACTTAGAACCAAATTGTTTGAGACTTGATTAAAAAAAAAATAATCAGTGCCTAGGAAATCTGCATCCAAAAGTTTTATTTTCCTTTAAATCTTTTTACATAAATCCAGCAAGTTTCAATGCTAAGTATGAAGCAGACTATGTTAAATTCAACAACAAAGTTTTTAAAGCAATGGTTACCTATTTTTCTACATTTTTAATGAAATAAGCTGTCCTTAAATGCGAGAGAGTCTGGACAATTACAAATACTTAGATTCATATTCTCCCTCGGAGAATACTTTCAAGGCACTGATCAATAGATTCCTAAGATTAAGTTAAGAACTACCTTAATAATAATCACTTTCTACCTGTTACACATCATTTCTCTTTACACACAGAGACTGTGAAGATTTTTCTTTTTCTCTCTCACTTCCCCAGACTTACAAATCAGCAAGTCTGGTCACAGTAACAAGTGCAAAACAGCGACTGAACCCGTGCAATGTGCCTGGTATTTGGATTAGAGCATTAATTCTGCTGGTTAGCTGCAGCAGTGCACTCTTTTAAGATACTTTTCACATTGAGTCAACAGTTTTGTGCTATTATATATAGTCACAACGCCTTGATTTGATTTCTTTTAAGAAATCTGCAATCTTATTCTGTGAGACAGCGCTGATTAATTTCAAAAGAACTCACACGATCAGGTCTGCTTGGCTGTGCTACAGAAATCAGAACCTAGAGGGGCAGTGAGTACTACCTATTCAGGGTAACATGCATTATGTATAATTAAAAATGGACAACCATATTGGCTCCATAGACAGGAAACTTTTCCAAATGCATTTTCTGTCCCACAAAACTCATCTGTGGGTTTCCAGATTTGCAGCTGAATACTAAAAGGGATGCATGAGCAACTCACTTCTAGTGGAAGAAAAAGAATTAAGCATCTTTTGGACTCCATATCTACTAATGAAGGTGAATGCCATCCTGCACAGCAGAGGATTCCTTAAGGCATCACTTCTGCATCATAAAACATGAATACAACTAAAACTGTGCAGAAAATGGAGAATTAGAATACCAGGTAGCAACTCTATTTCATACCTCATAAAAGCATCAAATGTTCTAGCAAAACCTACAAAGACCTAATATCTTCCCTCAGATAAAAACCCAACTTTTTCAGTCTTCTCAACCTCCAACATTTTATGTACAGCACCAATCTTAGGGGAACAACAAGAGGAATTTAAATTTGAACAATACAGAAGTCAAATTAGAGAGCAAAACATTCACTTTTATAATGGATGGTCATTCCAATTGGAAAAAACCCCATATTATTTTCCCCTCATTTATTTTAGAAGAACTACAATACATTGCAAACATCACTCCTGGAGAAGCAAAAAAATTAGGACTGACCTACAAATATTTCATAGGGAAAGAGTTGGGTGCAGGGGAGTGACCAACATACAGCTCAGAAGGCAAAGCCATTAAATCCAGCTTACAAGAGTCATGTGTCTGGAATTAAAAGTATAGCATTTCAGCGTGTTTTTACTGAAAAGAAAAAAAAAATTCTCAACTCTCCCTCACTTTTCCAGACATTGAAAAAAAAAATACCATAGAAGATGTTGAAAAACACTATAGAGCACTGTTAGAATTGCAATGTGTGCAGTTTGTGATGAAAGCCTGTGCCATGTTTATTAGAGGCCACTCAAAAGTCTGTCACATTGTCCTGCCTTTGTCCTTCACACTTCACTATCACAGGGAAGTGGACAAACAAGTTTACATGTAGACATTATTCCATACAGCTCCAGTGCATGTTTTGATGCAGCATTTGGTGCCCAGCACATGCTCCTGAAAGACGTTCTTGTCACCCCCAGGAACTTCTGTGTCTCCATTTCATTAATTATTCTACCAACTTGTGGGTAGAGACCAGCTAAAGAAAATACAGTTCTAACTTTCCTTACGTGCCAGCAAAATAAGTAACAGTGCTATCTGCTACTTCAGCATCTTAAAGTTGTTTTAACACTTCTGAAAGGTTACAGAATGAGAGCAAAACCAGAGAAGCTGTACTTCAGTATTCACACTGTATTCCTAAGAAGCCAACACACCCTCAGCTTCCACATCCATTTCAACACTTCAACACTTCTGTGGTTCCAAAGCAAAAAAAAAAAGGCACCTGGGAATGGAGTAGCTGTACCTACTTTATGTCTCTTTGTAGGCTTCTCCCCAGTATCACCAGAAGGGTATAGATAATTCCATTTCTGTCCGAGCTGTGCAAGCAGAGGGCAGCCTTCACTTTTGGCACAGTGTTCAAATATGATGTTTTTATAACCCCCACGAGCTTCACTTCTCCAAAGTGAAAAATGTTATTTATATAAGACAACTGAGAGCTGGATTACAGCAGAACGTTATCAGTATATATTGTATAGCAATGGTTCATCGTCAAGTATCACATTCCTACTGACAGGATTTTTTAAAGTTTAATTTAAAGGTACTGTAGCAAATGAGAGGAGTCAAAACACTAAAACTAGAGTCAACTTCCACTGGATGGAGCAAAGACTGGTGGAGCCCTGATATACAATGAAGGCAACTACTTTAAACTCATCAGAGTGACAACTCCAAAAGCTTCAAAAGAATTTTTCATGTCTTAATCCTGAAACATAGGAACATTTTCTTCTAGTGTACTGTGTGGAAACCAAGCAGTATTTGTCGTTTGTATCTGCACACAGAGGGGCTGAGCTAATGATGATGTGACACCATGGTCACATAGAGGCTCCAGATTGCCAACATGTGCAGGCAGCCAAGGCTTGCTTGCTGAACTAGCTCCCGAAAAGTGTCAATACATTCCTGTCCATGTTTAAATTCCACTTTCAGCATAATTGCGTTGTTGCACAAGAAAACCAGTGATAAATTAACACATGACAGGATTCAGGCTTAAATACACATTAAAATACCATTCACTATCAAAGTATTGCAAAAGAAGGACACTGCGAGTCTTCACAATGGGAAGGCTCAGCAAACTACATCTGCCTTTTAAAATGTCTTACTAAAAACATTTAGGCTCTCCAAGACAATTTTGATTCAACCAGGCTGGAGCAGGCACACAGAAGCTGTGTTTGCAGAGTACAAGGCTGGGGGCCTTCAGCAAAGTTAAATCCAAGCCAAACTAGAACAAAACTGACAGTGAGGTCAGCTGGCAAGCATGGAACTCCAAACAGTGTGGCCAAGAGCATGCTTGACCATACCCTATGTCACAAAGCTCCATTGGGAGAGCCTTGCTTTCCACCACTATGGAAAATGTTTAGTGGAAACTCCATGGATTTTAGAAGAGACCTTTTACCTTTGTCCCAATTCACAAACTGGTACCCAGCCACATTCTGAACAAAGGTACCTACAAGTACTGCACAGGAGAATCAACACTTGCCTGATTTTCCCTCATTTCATAGAAAAAACTCTGTTTCATTCTTAATGCAAAGGCAGACACTTCCTTTAGAACTAAACAAAGGGAGGCATCTGACTAATAAACAGACCAGCAAACCAGCAGCTGGACCTTTGATGCACATGCCATTGTCTCAGCCCACTCCAAGCCCGTGTTCATGTCACAGGCTGCCAGCAGGTACAGGTGGCAGTGACAGGAGGCAGACTGCTGCTGCGTTGTGCTCACAAACACACAGCACTAGGAGACTTCCTTTTAGTTACAAGCTAAATGTTCAGTATATTCAGTAGTGATATTCCGTAGTGGCAGCTTTTTTTCTCCTAAGTTTCTGTGTATTATGTTAAAATACCAGCCAATTATATTACGGAATAAAGGGAGAAAAAACTACGTGAGCGGTTTGCATTTTGAAATTTAATTTATAAGTTAGAATATTCCCTCTTCCCTAGTCACTTTAAAGTATCTTGGACAAAAATTTAAAGTTTATTTTACTAGAAGTATTAGCAGACTAGAATTAAGAATTGTTTACAAAAGGAATCCTCCAGTCTTGCTCAGCTGCACACATCTTCTCCCTACCCTAGCAAAAATAACTAATGGTAGTAGTAATAGACTTCATCAAATTTGAGCTAAAGAAATGGACTTGTGAATTAGTTATTTTATGAGAGACAAACTATTCTTTGGTAGAATTATAGTAACAAGCCACAGTGGAGGTTCTGGTAATGCTGCCATCTGATGACAAGTGACTTTTTCAAAAAAAATAATAACACAAACCAACCAGTGCTTCTCTTACCTGAGCTGCACCTCTCAACGAACTAACAGGAAGATTCAAAGGGTGGGAGTCGTAAACAGGTAGGGGGAAACTTAATTAAAATATTAAGCTATTAAAAAATAACAAGAAAAACAATAAAAACCAAACAGCCCTGATTTACAGCTGGAAGCGGCTCATTTCCTCCAGGGGAGTGAGCAGCAGCTGTAATTACCTGCTGCAGGGATTTACACTGGCTAGGGAACTACCACTCCCTCCAGCTGCTAGCAGCGCTCTGCTGCTCCTGGCCCATGCACAGTGTTCACACCCACAGCCGATCACTGCAGCTGATTTTCATGCCCTTTTCCACCCAGCACCCCGAGGAATTTAGCTACTGCCAGCAATTAAAGCTGTACAGAAGTAACTTTTTACTTAGGAAATGCATAAAAGGAGAAGGATAAGCCCAAACAGCGCGCACATTTGGAAGAAGTCTGGGAAACATTCATCTTCCCTATCCACTACTTCATCAGCAAAGATCTGTGTTAATTCAGACAACTCGATAGGCCTGACACTAGAGCCATGCTAATTTTCAAAGTTTATAAAGAACTTTCCTACCCAGACATAACAGAGGCATAAAATAAGTCAGGGCCAGAAATCACACAGATACTCAAACACTAGTTTCAAACACTAATTACAGAAGACTTGGGTTTCAAAACTGCTTTACTTCATTCTGCACTGATCTAGTGAAAACATCACGCCTCTTTCCTCCAGCTATTGCTCCTTTCCAAATAAACATCTAAATCCCAAAGGTGGTATAACACAGCCACACTATAGGTTCACGGGGCACTCCTGGAAGATTCCCCTAAGGCACACAAATCACAGGATTAGAAAAATCATTAAGCATCTGAAAATGTGCTCTCCATCCATACTAAAATCTGGCTTAGTTTATTGAAATGGAAGAAAAGGTTCTGGCTGGCTGTGCCAGGTTTCCCATGCAGAGAGGTACATTTGTCTGGTTATGTAATGGGGAATCCTTCCCATTAGTAAATGATAATATCCCCACCTTAACAGAATAAAAGTATATGCAGCAGCAAGCCCCTTCTGAGGGATTGAGTGGGTTCATGTCTAGTTACACTGTAGCTCCTTTTTTCATTTATCAAGGTTTCACTCTGTACAGAGGTAGATTCTTCTTCCTCTCTGCCCACCAGGACACTCAACATGAAGTTACTTACCTTCCTTAAGACTCACATTTACTTTGCAAAAAAATTTAAATACATATTTCTGATGCAGAATATGAAGTTAACTATACTCTCTGATTAGCCTATATTTTATTCCCCAGCTCTTCTGCAAGTCATTTTCCTCCCAATCCCATCCTTATCCTGCATTCTTGAAACAAACAAACAAAACCCCAAAAACAACAAAACAAAACAAAAAAACAGGAAGAAGAAAAAAGTTTTAAAATTTACTTTTTTCAGTAGATCTCAACCAGGTAGTGGGCAAAGGCATATAGCATACCCTGTGTATTTGGATTTTGGTTTTTTTTCTATGAATGAGGAAACACAGTCTGATGATTTCCACTTCTGTGAACTTTACATTACAACTTTACATTACTTATACACTGGAAACCAGAACATCTAAAAGTAAGCAAGTAAGCATCAGCCACGATGATGAAAAATTTGATAGTCTAGTCAAAAGAATAATGACCAGGTGAGTTTATTTTAAAACTCACTAGTTATTTTCAGGTCATTTAATTTTACAATGTTACCTAATGCTTTTGGAAAATATATGTAATGCATTTTGAAATGATAGATTTCAAAACAGGCAGCCCTGTTCTCCAAGCTGTCATGGGAGAGAGAGGCACTGCACGGCTACAGCCCCTCAGCTACCGCAGGTCTCAGTCCCAAGCACCAGTGTCTCCCTTCACTGACATGTACTTGACTTTTTTAAAGAGTCATTTTTGCCATAAAATCCTACATGGAGACAAGGTTTCATTTAACTACCTCCCCTCAAGCAGAGGGTCGGCACAGCATTGAGACTGTCCTGTGGTGAAAGGAGAGCTCATGTGGCCTTTGCTGAGGCAGCTGCAGCAGGGCCAGTCAACTCAAATTAAAGGCTAAATTTATAGACGGTATTGTGCTTGTATGTGACCAAGTCATGGACAATGTACAAATTAAAATTAACTCAACTAGCAATGTTTGACCACGAGATTCAGAAAACATGTGCAAAGCAGCCTTAGCTTACTTCTGAGTCACATTTAAGGCCTTTAAATATTTAGCACTACAGCAAAGCCATTTTAAAGCTCTATGCACATGGCATATACATCACTACAACTACTGTAAATATGAAGAGAGGTTCACCAGCATTTTATAAAGGAATCAAATATCCGGAAGTTTATGAAGTTTTATGAACTACTAAGTTGTCCTTAACTTCATATGTGTTAACTTCACGTCCATTTCTCCATTACACATGAGTAAATAAAGACTGGTCAAACAGAGAGGGATAGAAACCATAAAGGTCAGTTCAGCAACAGGTATCAGTGGGAGCTAGGGAGAGATATCACTACCGAGTCCCAATGAGTATTTTTTATTGTTGAACCTATTCTATGAGAAGGAAAAACAGATCAAAATCAGCTTTCAAAATGCAAGGTGAAATCCCAGTAAAGAAATTAAAAAAAAAAAAAAAAGGCAAAAAGAAGAATGAATGACTCAGAAAGTCATCACCCCTACACTGCTGGCAGCTACTTGAGAGAGTTACAAACGTATCCAGATTTATTAATTCAAAGGGCTGCCTGAAGAGGGAGAGATCAAGAAAAAAGTGAAATAGCATTGACAATTAATTCATCTCCTTGTTCTCTCTGCTCCCCGCCCCTACCAAGTTAAAGCTCAGAAAGAAGCTTCTGATCAACTCATAGAACCTTAACTTCCTCACAAAGCAGGTAACTAGTACCCCCAGAAGGAGAGAATGGACGCTGCCTATCAATCTTATCACTCCCTAATTTCACAGTAAAGGATGCTACACACACATCTATCCCATCACCTGGCTCAATCACGCACACACCATCACAGGCAGCTCCTTCGCACCTTCTCGGCACCACCAGCAAAGCCTTCCCCGCACACCTTCCCAGGCACCCGATGGCCTTCCCGGGAGAGCGGGCACAGGGACACAGCCCCTGCCCGGCACATCCCGCCCGCTGCCCGAGCCCCGGGCCGGGCAAAACCCACCTGCCGCTTCACTTTTCCAGGATCCTGACTGAGAGCGCATTTTTGTGCTTGGGGTTTCGAGAGGGCTCTCCGAGATCCCTCCAGCCCTGCTCGGCCGACAACCCCCGCCCCAGGCGGCTCCAGCCGGACAGGACGGCCCTTCCACGCCTCGGCGGCCGCCGTCCCCCCTTCACGCTCCCGGGGATCCGCCGGTGCGCCCGTGGTCCCCGCAGGACACGGAGCTTCCCTCACGGCCGGCACCGACCGCCCGCACCGCCTTCCCACCCCGGCACGCCGGCCGTCCTGGGCAGCGCCGCGGGCCCCACAGCGAACCGGCCCCGCCGGCCGCCCCGGCCCGGCCCCGCGCACCTGCCGAGGGCGGGCGCTTGTGCCCGGGCAGGGCTGAGCCCGGCGCCGGCTGTCCCCGGCCCCGGCGGGGCGGCAGCGAGCGGCGCCGGGCACCTACAGGGGCAGGGGTGAGCCGGGGTGAGCCGGGGTCCCGGCCGAGGGAGGGAAACAGCGCCGGGCAGAGGCGGCCCGAGCGGCGCCCAGCGCCGGCCGAGCCCGCGGGCAGCGCGGAGCCCTCACCGCGCCTCGGGGGAGTGAGAGGGGACGAGCGGACACCGCAACACAGCGCTCGTTCTTGAAGGTGCTTCCTTTCCCTTTCCCTTTCCCTTTCCCTTTCCCTGCTGCAACCAAGAGCTGTTCAGCTGCTGAATGTTTGTGTTCATTAAAGGAGGCTTTGTGTACCAACGTTTCCTGTTACAAAGCACTGTTCTTGTCACTGTGCCATCTTAAAATGGTGATTCATGTTTAAATCCATCCAAATGAAGGGCCTTGNTAAGAAACTAAAAATCTGCCCCCAAAAAAAACCAACAAAAAAACCCCCAAAAAACCCCAAACCACTAGGGTTAAAGAGAAAAGAAACTACCTGATACCTCAATTCTCAGTGCATCATATTAAAGGATTAATGAAATTACTCAAAGTTCTGTAAAGATGTCGAGCGACAGTATTTTGCTGTGCCTTTCGATCCCCTTTTGCATCCAGTTCCAAGGAGGTGAAGTGATGCACTTTGCATCTTCAACTCAACGCATCTAGAAACAGTTTCCCTTAAAGCTGTAAAAACTTGAGTCAGGATCCTTGGATTTGGAATGAAACCCATATAGCAATTGTTAAAAGTAATTTTAAAAAAGTATTTTTCAAAATATCAATTTTGTAATCTAAGAGAAAAAAGTATTAAACCAACAATTTGGGGGATTTTTTTGAGATCTTTTAAATACACTAAACTTCTAAAAGAACTTACCTGTAACCAGTTAGTTAAAATAAAGTAAAAGATTTAAAAGTTTTTAAAAAAACTTTAAAATACTGTGGAGGTTCCAGTTCACAAATTGTGGCCCAGTGGCAGCTTGCCACTTGCAACTCCCTGCAGTATTCCAAACCATGATGGTCTGGGTGAAAAGTAGGTCATGCCTCCAGTAATCAAACTTCAGTCTCTGTTTTCAGTTAAATTATGTTATTTCTTACGTAATATTTATTAAATTAGTAATTAATTCAACTTCTCAGTATCTGTTTTGGAGTGATCGAATGCTGGGAGTAAAATCCTTCAGTGTACAGGGGAAATTTCACTCCCAATTCACAAGGCCATAGTGTTCAAGTGGATTTAGGTATCTACATATGGGCAGAACTATATATGCAAAGCTTTCACTTCTGACTGGGAAATACTGAAAAAACAAAGATTTTTAAGCATAAATATAATAGAAATTTTATAGACATCACAAATGCTTTGGGAACATTTTGTGTTAAAGATCCTAGTGTTTACTTTCAGCTGATTAGATGCTCGTGCATGTTAGGTGTATAAATAAAAAATAAGAATTAGTCACCACTTGCACATCAATATGAAAACCCAAGATACTCAAATGTTACATTTTAGGACTCTCTTATCTTGCCAAAGAAGAAGCTTGAAAGCATTAGTGTGATTTCCACACTGACTCTTTTTAACATAGATACCAACCATGTTTGCTCTGCCATGTGCTGTGGAAAGGCCTGATGGTTTAAAGTCATGTTCATCATCATTCTTTAAAGTGTCTTCTTTCATATATTCAAAGTTTGTCTCCACCTCCTTTCACCTGTTGGAAGTAGTATGTATAAAGCCTCTGGAAGGTTTTTTTTGTGACTGCAGAAATGGGGTATTAGGCATTTGTTTGAAAAAATAAATAAGGTAAACAACAAAATTCTGCTAACACCCTTTCAATAGTGAGGTGCAATCTATTTTAGCAAGAATTGGCTAGAGCGTTCAAACTTGGCTTAGCTGAGTAATTACTTATTTATACACAAAGTCTGCAGTTGGAATTTCATAGTAAAATATTAAGCTGTGAACACACATTCTTGCTGCTTTTTTTATACCAGTTCTAGATGTTTATCCATGCATTACAGCCAGTAGAAAACTATATGGTCAAAATGAAAATTCAGTTCTATTTCTCATTTCATCACTATTTTTTAAGGTTGCTTTAGGCTTGACCCTTTCTGTGTTTATGTCCCACATAAAGGATTTATTTGTGATTTTTATCAAATGTAAAAATAAGTTCAGCATAGCTTTAGTTGAATCATGCATTTGTGGTTTGCATTTTTATATCTCAGAGTTAGATCAACGAAGAGGACATATTTCAACCTGTAATAAGAAAGAAAATACCACCTCAAGTTAGCAAATAATTTTTTGAGTATAGCTTCCTAAGGAATGCTGGAGTGTTCAGGTTCCCACCAAAAAATTATGTGACAGCATTGCTTAAGAAATTAAATTAAAAAGTTCACAACACTGACAAAAGCAAATCTTCCAGTCTGAAATTGTCTTTTAAAAAAAAGAAAAATCTTAAACCAGCATACTTCTTCCTTATTTTTAATAAAGTTGCATGCATGACACATATACTGGGAGAAAAAAAACCCCAAACTTAGAAAGGTACTGGAATCTTGATTATGGTGCCAGTTAAACTGGCAGGCTTGAAGCAAATCAATATTGTTTCAGTTGTTTCCTAAGGCTAGAAAACCAGACTGTAACTGTTGTAACCAAGCTAGATAAGCACAAACTATTGGCACAGCCTTCATTGTACTTATAAAATAGGAGCCAAGAGCAAAATTTTTGGAGGATCAGCTGGAAATGATGACCATAGTGGAATTTTACAAGGAGAAACAAGAATTATGCATTGTGTCATGCCAAAATTTCATTGCCATACTTAAAGAAAGCTTGCTATTGAAAAGCAGTAATCTAGGCAAGGAGAATTACATAGGTGAATGTATTAGGTTATAATAATTTTCCTTTTTGTTTTCCTTCAAATTAAAACAAACAAAAAAATCAGATCCAAACAACAGATCTAAGCTAAAATAGATAATGGCAGTGAGATTTGACGCCCCATGTCGTACGGGATTATCTCCTCATCACAGACACATAGTTTTTGTTGATTAAAAGCAAATGTGTGAAAGCAGACATCAGCACCTCCCGTTGCAATTAGGAGCTGGCAACCAGGGGATCGTGTACTGCAGTTCTGGGCTATTTGCTGCTCATTTGTACTTTTTCTGACACCTCGCTACACAAGGGTCTCTGACTGTAGGTGGGCAACTAAGTTTATACACAATTCAGGACTACTTGGAATGGGACAACGAAAGAGGTTCAGAGGGAACAGGAACTTGTTTACCTGGATGCTGTTAGGATCACTAACTGGAAAGGTGCATGTACCGAGGGTTTAGACACCTGACAGTGGGCAGCAGGAAAATCCCAAACTGGTTTTGAGTCTGGGCAGCAATGTTCTCTTTCAAAGAGAAAAGAAAGTGTTGTGGAGCAAGCCAAGAGGGAAAAAGGTTTTACCTTTTTAAGTCCATCCTGCAGAGAAAGTATTTTATCATATGTTCATTTAAAATAAAAACAGTTGCTCTCTGACCACCGACTAGAGTAGAGAGCTCCCTCTGTGAGCCTTAAACACCATGTTAAGAAGTCCTTCTCAGTCTTGGGTTTTCTTTCTCTGCTCCAGAGAGCCCCTGATGCCCCACATATCTGCCTGCATTTCCAAGGAAACTAAGCAAGCAGAATGCTGCGAATTTCTGAAGCAGCAATCAGGGCAAATTCTGCATTTGTACTGAACTTGACCTGATGTCATCCAACACTGCAAAACGGCTCTGAAAATTCTTTGGATTTCTGCCTCTAGTTTCCTGACTTGCTGTCAATTTCTGGAGAAGTAACAGAATCCTCACCTACAATGTTTGGAAAGGACCAGTTCCTAATCCCCAAAATGATCAAGCAGAACAGAATGCAGCCTGTTTATAAAATTTCTTAACTTTCCTCAGAGTTCCTGCAGCTATGTGTACACTTTGCTGCTCTCTTAGGGCCATTGGCAAGCTGAGCCAAGCAGGTGGATTCTTGTCCCTTTGAAGAAAACCCAGGGATACCAAGGGGCTCCAGCAAGGGGCTGTGAAGGTCTGTGTGACCAGGGGTCACAGCTCCAGCCTGACTGCCTGGACTTCCCCAGCACTGCTTTCATTCATCCTCACAGGCTTGCATCACTTTGAAATCTAGCAATGGAAATAACAGCAAATCTCCATCTGAGATCTTGAGATGTTTATAATTAACTCCATTTTTTAATCCTTGGTCCAAGCTGGCAGTGTGGATGAACCACACAGCAAAATATCCCAGTAGAGCCCACAATGTATCAAGATTCTCGGAGACAAAATCAGAACTGAAAAAGTTTTTTTTAAAACCACCTACCATTGCAAACAAGTAAATAGGAACGTTAAAAAGAAGTTACCATAAACTACATTTCCGCAAAAAATCAGAAGCATCAGTGTTCTGGAGCTGCTGCAGTCACCACCTTTTACATATCTGGCTGTATTGACAACATTCAGCACTAAAGCTGTAAAGGGTAATGGGATACACTTCAACGTTCCATGTGCTGTGGGAGGGACCAGAATATTGTGACCCACTACTTGGGAGTGCGGAGATTAAAAATAGGCCAAAAGCATCCGATTTTCTGACTTCTGCATCAGTTAGAAAGATCTGCATGGTTTTCATCTGTGCTGCTATGGAATCAAGGGGAGCCGGATTAAAACCAAGCATGAGTATGACTAAAATCATACAGACAGCCTGTGGGTTTATTTTCAGTGCAAGAGGACAATATTATAGTGGCCACTGGCCGGTAGTTGTTCCTCACACACATATTGAAATGTCTCAGTTACTAATATAATATCTCACAGGTCCAAATCAAGTACAAGTTTCAGCTCCTGACGAAATCACCAATGAACAGGAAAATAATGAAATCACTATTTAGAGAATCAAACATCAAAAAAAATCAGATAGATTTAAAAAATTCAACGTTGCTTAAATTTTACATAAAAAACATAGATGTGTAGGTATTAAAATGGCAGTTTTGCTTCTACGCCATGGCTTAGACCAGTCATCACAGGAGTTGTCAGCAGTATTTTTTATTTGCTAGAGCACATTCTGTATCATGTTGTGGCAAATAATGTACTTTCAGGTTTTGAGATATCTCCACAAACAGGAACAGTCTAAACACAGCAATATTTATTCAATTATTTAGCACTTTTCTTAGCACTGTGGCATTTTAAAGTGCCACAACAGCATTACTCACATGCAGTAAGCTTTAAAAACGTGGCATTTTTAACCTGGAAGTATTATTTTAATGGCTGAACAACGAGGAGGGGGGCATGGAAAGAAAGGGCAGACTGTACTATAATGATACAGCATCAATCAACAATACTCACCAAATTGTACCATCCTTGGCCTGCTGCACAAGGCTGAATCTGCTGCAAACATAATCCAGGCATCTGTGGGAGAGATCTATAATGAGAATGATGGAAACCACCAGTTTAATAGGTTTTGTTTAGTGCTATCATATTTCACTACATTAGAAAACACGAGTGCCTTAAACAGGTGAGTTTACCAGGTAAGCACATTGTCAAAACTTGTTTCAGGAATATATATTCTTTAATAATACACTAACCTATAATAACCTACAATAGTAACTCAAACTGATATTATCTAAAAAATGTAAGATCCAATGTAATTCAATTACATACCAATCTGACAATTTTTATGCAAATTACTTTACTCCATCCTGCACAGTCCTTTATCTCTAGAGATATTCTCAATTTCCTTTTCTGAAGCTTTTCTAGTGCTACGCTGCATTTTGTTAATATCACCACTGAAGCTGAAGACAATATTTCAACTCTTAAGCCTACCAGAAAATTATAGTTAGATTTATACTGGCTTTAGTCACACAACTTTGCTTTCCAATGATTTTTCAAAATACTTTCCCTTAAAGACTAGAAAGTTCAGACAGGACACCGTCATTATTTTTGGTCTATTCTGAATTTCAAACTTGATCTTGAATCTATTAATAACCTTTGAACGAGAATGTTCATTAGAAGGAAGGCCATTAGTGCATCCTGGATTGCCAAACTCTTCCCATTTTAAGTCCCAGTTGCTTACAACTTTGCCAAACACTAAATGCTTGGGCTAAAATTTTCCATGCCATGTCTGTGTCTCCATCTGAGATGTGTTGGAAAATTTCATCTAAAATAAATAGAACTGTTTCCAAGAATGAGTGTTGGAGAAAAACATTCTGTTTTACTGGGGCAGGGGAGGGGGAGAGAAGGGAAAAAAATCAAGAGGTATTTCCACTGCAGAGTCCACTTCCTCTGATTCCCTGCCCTGAAACTGGCAGGAAGGCATAATTTTGTTTAGAATTACACTTTTATTTTTACTTTCCTTGTGAAAATCAACTGAGTATGGACTACTTATAAGCCTTTGAAAAATTGCTGCCTGTGTGAATTTACTGCAACATGGGATGGGAAGGAAGTGTCTGATGGGCTGAGATCAGTCCCAGGCAATTCTGATGTGTACAGGAGATGCCCAGGCCCAAAAGCTCCACAGGCAATCCAGGCATGTGCTCCTGCAAGCCCTTGGCCCTCAGACACTCTTTTCTTTCTCTGTTACAATAAAAACATGGAGCATGAGGTGAAACCCATCACAGCAGTTCGGTGCAGGAAGGAAGCTGAAGAAGCTGGAGAAAGAGGTGGGCAGGAGTTGCTAATAGGGTCATTAAATAGCATTTCAAGGTGACCTAAGGAGCAGACAAACTGCAGGGAAAGGCAATGGCCCTTTGCAATTTGATGTGGGGTTAGATTCTTCTTGTCCCAAATGCAGAGTGCAGTTCCAGCAGCACATAATCATTGGCAATTACATCCACACAGCGAAGATTTCAATTTCTGGCTTGGGCATTCCTAGGATGAGTTTGTAAACAGAAGACCTGGAATCTGTCTCTCCAGTACTTTAGTGATCTGCTGCCACCAACACACTGGAAGAAGCTGATTAATTCAGGAATCAGAAGAACAAGACCCGGCCCTGCAGGAGCAGCTGCAATGCCTACAGAGAAGAGGAGTCAGTGGGAAGAGAAACCTGGATTAGACTGGAAGTGTTTTGAGTCTGTAGGGACAAGGGAAGACTGCAATGATCAACAAACCCCATATAGCACACGTGGCATCTCCAATTTAGATACTCAAAGGATTTCAAGAGGCAAGGCTGTCCTGCCATCAGCCTTTCAAATGTACAGGGATATTCATCTTCATAAGCCATGAGAGAAAAGATGGGCAGAATTGCCAAATTCATGATGGGCAACAAACTTTGTGTCAGGGTCAGTCATGAAGAATGAACAAAATTCCACCTTACCTGAACTTGGTTTTTGAACTGTGTAAGTTGCAGTTGCTTCCTATTTTGGTGGTGTAGTTGGCTTTGCTCCCATATTCCACAAAATCCTGGCACAGCCATTATGGCTTTTTAATGCATTTTTTGCTTAGCAGCCTCTGGTGTCTTCACAGGGGCAAAATACAGTCAGAATCACTCCAACAGAGTCCAGAGCATTACTGTTCTCCTTCAAAGGCCACTGGTGCAGATGGAAAGCCTTTGTTGTCTGTGTCACCAGATGTCTGGCTGCCATCACCAACAATATTCAGAAACTGAAAATGTCTGGGGTGTTGTGGTAAAAGAAAATTGGGAATGGAGGAGGGCAGACTGTAGGCCTTGAGGTCAGAGCAAAGCCACAGAGTTTACTTACTGTGGAGAAATGATGGAATTTGGAGGATAAAGGACTGTATCTGCTTCTGCTGTAGAGGTCCTGTATGGTGGGGGGAAAAAATTATCTTTTCCACAGCTAGACACCCACCCATGTGATGCTTCTTTTCTGACTGGACATTCAAGATCACCATCTGAGGGACTGCAGAGCTGTCACAGCTGGACCTGCAGTAACTGAGAATTGCAGCTTAGGCATACAAAATGCAACAATAAAGTGATGAGCTCTTGAAGCTCAGGAACCTTAAATTCACCCTGACATTTCTGAAGGTTTATTTGCCTCAGACAATTTCTATGAAAGACAAGCAAGTTCTTTGGTAGACTCCTCAGTTTAAGGAGGACCATGGAAGGGTGACTGTTGTAAAGGAGGATGTTACCTGATGTTACCTATGACTGTCATCCATTGTTGTTGCTCAGTTGGGTATGAGAATGGGCATTTCTGTTTACATGAAACTGTTAGACTCTGTGAGTGAATGAAAGCACCTTCAAAACTTACTTTCTCAAAGTAAAAGCATAAATCAGGGAAAAAAAAAAAGCAAACCAAAAAAAATCAAAAAAAAACCCCAACCACAAAACCCACACCAGAATAATAAACTGAAGAAAGAAGAAAAACCATTTTACTACATGTTCCATGAAATGCTGCCTCAAAAATAATTTGTCCTCACTTCCTGCAAAAACCATCCTGCATAAAAAGGAAAGAGTGGAGTTTTTTTAGTTTGTGGCAGCAATAATAGTGTTTCATATATCAGAGAATCTTTGAAAATCATCCCAATTTTACTTTGCATTGTGGATAGATACACCTATCTTTTCATCTGGAAGAGCTGTCAGTGAATCATACAGGTTACTGCACTTCTGTTATAATCATTAGGAGTAGAATTAGAATTTTTCCACTGAACAAATACAATTCTCAGTCATGTCAATCTTGATGCTTAAAAGAAGAGTTATGCATGAACTAGGCAACAATATTTTTAAGTGGTTTTCTTTCCTGCTCAACTAGTTGAAAATGAACAATGCAATTTTATTCTTTTTTCTCCTCACATAAGTGCATGAAAGAGCTACACAATTTAAGCATTGTATAGTGTTAGTTTTGCATTTGTGAACAATTTGAAATAAACATTTTTTAATTGACTTATATATGCTGAAGTAGAGGAGAAAGGACTCAGTGCCCTTGAGCACTCTGTCCTGACTTAGATCTCTTTCATGTAAGAGCTTTACTGACCTTTGCAAAAGTTCATTTTTGCTTAACTCTATAGGAGTCATATGTTCATAAACTAATGAATAGTTTAGTAATTTAGGATATGAACACAATAAAAACACGTCCTAAGTTTAAAAATTAGGGGCTCTATGGTCAGGCATTCCAGTAATTCAATGCTCTAGTGATTTATCAATGCAGAAGAATTCTCTCTGGTGGCATAGCCAGAACCACTTGATGAAGGTTTCTGTGCTCAATCATTCATCGTGCCTGAGCTAACTTTGAGGCTAACTTCATTTCTTGAGTGTCTCAGGTAAGAGCTTGATCTCTCAAATTCATTTTGCACAATTCTTTGCACTGATTTTGCTTTTTTAGAAATTAAGAAGGAAATTGGCAACAACTACAGCGCATATAAACTTTGTTAAATGCTTAAGAAACCTTAAAATGGTTAAGTCATTGTAGTGAGGGAAGAAATCTTAACTATGCTAAGACACTGTAGATGCTTAAGTCTCCTTAGGAATTCAGAGCAGCCCAGCCATGCTAAGGCAGTAAGAGCTTAAAGAAACATTAATTGGTTAATAAGCCGTAAATTCTTTACCAATCTTAAAAGAGTTAAGTGCTCTAATCCCAAATGCTTGATTCTTTTATCCAGTCAAAACGGTCAATGAGATCAAAACTGTGAACCTCTGAAGTTCAATATAACTTTCCTTTGTATTGCTGGGCTGAAGTCTGCAACCAAAGTCTGAATCCACGCTCAACCCAACCTTCATGGCCAGGGACTTCAGCCTGCTTGGAATTAATATCTCTCTGCCCTGTAATGAAATTGTACTAAGAGTTCAGTTCTAAACACTGGTTACCTGAAATGTTATCCAAACCTCTTTTCTCCCTTTTTTATTTTTTTTCTGCTGATATTTTATACTAGTAGAAGTAATTTACTGACCCTTCCTGGTTAAATACCATTAGGCCAAAAACTCAGTAGAATATTGTTTGAACAGGGCAGACACTATAAAGAGAAATCTTTGACTGTAGGGTCAGTAAGCCAAAGGGAATGTGAAGATTAAGTCAATATTCCAAGAAAATTTATAGAATTAAGTTAGCCAGACTGATTTAAAATATTATGTCTCAATTATATATATATATACGTATGTATGTATGTATGTATGAGAAAATAGAGATATTTATTAGAAAGCAGTGACTTCCTTGCAATTTTAGTAATTATTTCAGGATGAAGGAAGCCTTTAAAACCACCTAATAAATTTGGGTAGACTGATCCTATACACTGCTGCTTTACTGGTAGCACCAGATTCCCCTCATATACATCAGTATTTAATTTTAATGTGCTGTTTTTATGTTTTATATGTTTTTTGACTTCTTATTAGTTATCTATCTAACTTATTATCTATCTTACTAGTTAAATTAGTTTATCACCAGTAAGACATGGTCATGAATAAATGTCAGGCTAATGAAGGGCCTTGTGTGTAAAGTCCTTCTATACCAAGGAGCCATGAGTAGTGCCCATAATTTACCAGTCTCTCAGAACTGCGGCTCTATTGCCAGTAAAAGCTTAAACTGCATTTTTGCAGTTTTGTAGTGAATCAGAGGGCATTACCAAAGAGCAGTTACGCTTCTTATGAACGTCTAAACTAGGTTTGGGGGGTTTTCTGTTTCTTTTTGTGTGCTATGGGAGCCCCTTAAGCAGCAGCAGCTCATCGCCAGGTATGGTGTGACACAATGCAGGGGAGGGAACAGGCAATGAATGAAAAAAACCCATCAGGTTTAATAACACTGGAAGAAGACACAGTAGACAGTTTTCAGGCCTTAAAGAAAATAGATGAAGAAAATAATGTAACATTAACTCTGCTTAATGCAATTCTCAGCTAGAGAGTTGTGAGTACATAGACAAGGGAACCAGAGTGTGTCCAGAGAAAGGAATCTGCTTCTGGGGCCACACTGAGGGTTCACATGAGGGGGAAAGCCAAGGAGGCCAATTACCAAACACTGAACATCCTGGATGACACATTATCATAGCATGCAGGTTTTTGAGCTGCTGAAGTGGCTCCACATGGCCTCAGAGCTTTCTGGCATTACCAACTGTAAGTACTCAAAAGTGCCAGTCTTCAAAATAGGATGACTTTAAAATAGTTATATTTGCAAAAATAAACATCTTACATGGTTTATTGATTAATATCTCTGTGTTCAGAAACAAGTCAAAGTTTGGTTCAACTTTTTTCTCTACAACCACCTAAACTAGAAATCGTAGTGGTGCATTCCCCACACCCCCAGCAGGTGTTTCCAAATAGGGAAAGAGTTTCAGTTTACCTCTAGACATTTTAGGAAGTTCACCTAGATTTTTCCATACCCTCCTGGCAGTGACTGGCTCAGGGCCAAGAGAGAAGCATCAATTGGACCTTGTCACTGTTCTTCAAACCCTGTATCTCTCTCTCTATTGGCTGTAAGCCAAAATTTCCCTCCTAGAACATTCAGTATTTAGGAAGGAGCACAAGGGATGTAAAAGGGTTTTTGGGGTGTTTTAGCAAAGTGTCAGAGATTTCTGTGCGCAGCTTTATCATTTGTTTTCTGTAACATTTGTTATTTTGTTATTTTTCTTAAACCTTTTGATTTACAAAACGCCTCTGAAGAGCAGTCTTGCTCAATTTTAGCCACTTCTCTGCAAAGTCTGGACCCTTAGAGACTGACACATTAGTGTGTAGTTGATAAGACTCTGACCACGTGTTAACCTGTATCAAGAAATCATCATTATAAACACCATTTAAAGAGGTGACATTTCTTTTCTATCGCTTGAGTGGAAGGGCTGGGACAAACGTGCATCTCCCATGAGCTGATCTGTCTAGATCTGCCCTGTTCCAGTCAGTTTTACTGGAACAAACTGTAATTATGCCCTTCACTGAATGTTTGCTCTTGCCTGAGTGTAACTCAGCTTAATAGTGCAATTGCCATGGATTTAACAAAATGCTCCAACAAGACTGGTCTGAGCTCTGCTGGAGGCAAGACAAGAATCATTACGACTCTTTATTATACTTAACATTCATCACTAGAATATTGCTTCTTTTCATCCAGCAACTTATAATTCCTAAAACTTTGAAGTCTAAGAAGGCATTGCAAGTTATACAATACCTACCCATTACAAGTTTCCTGGATTTTGAACAAAAACATTTAGGTATTTAAAAACTGCAAAGCAAATCTCTGTTAAACAGGATAAATACCTTTGAGAAAAGGTTGTTTTCCCAAAGGCTAACACGTTCTAAATAGCTTGTAAAAGTACTTCTTTTATTTTATCTATCTGTAGATACTCTTGAGGGAGCATTTATACTTTTTAGGTATGAGAACAGACTAATTTTCCCAGGCTTTATTATTGCTGTAATGAGATTAAACTGTTTTCAAAACTCAAGATATTGAAGTTATATGTATTTTTAAAATAAATGTCACCTACACACACAGACATATCTATATACATTTGGAGATTGCCTTGGCTGGCATGAGGAAAAAAGGGAAAAAAAGATGGAAGATAAAAAAAAAGATAAAATTATGGAAGATAAACTGTCAAGATTTTCTCTGGTGAGAGATTGTTCGAGCCATCAGCTGCCCAGCACACCCAGGGCAAGTTCCTGTCCAGCCTCACTCCAGCCTGTTTGGTTTGAGCAGAGCTCAGGTTCCTCTTTGCAAATCCTTTCTAGCCAATTTTGCCATGTTATGGTTTATCTGTCTACTCACTTTTCCCAGGTTAAACTGATTCATGTTACTCAGGAAATTTTTCTGATCTGGTCTGGTTTGGTTTTTTTTTGGCTCCTTATGGCATCAATTTTAAGTCACGTTTCCTCCAACCCTTATATGATTATTGCCACTACAGAGACTTGTGGACAGTGAACAATTGCAGCCATTAAAGTGTTTTTCCCAGAGCTTTGGGGAAGAGACTGAAGAGAAACAGATCCTAGTGTAATGGAATCTTTTCCTTTCCTTCCACCTTACTCTACTAAAGGAGTAGCATCTCCCAGATACCTCTGATACCACACTTGTGTACCAAACACTGATGGGTTTGGATATTTGTAGTTCACAAAAAAGGGTTGAGCCCTGATATTTACTCGGTGTCAAAGCCAAATTAGTTGTTTGATGGTAGGAGCTACTCAGCAGGTGCTAAGGCTGAAACTGGTGAGAGTCTGTGAATGCTATTTTGTTAAAATAAATTGGTAACTCTGTGCATTTAACAATTTGCAATTAAGCATCTGAGAGTGGCTGGTGCTAGAAACCCACTATGCATTTATTTTCTGTTTGCACTCAGCAGGTCTCATTTAGGTCATTATTGTTGCCTGTATTCAGCAACAAGAGACTCATAAAGAACTTCTTTCTTTTCAGAAAGGTCGCTGTTCGTGTTTCTGCTCCTGATACAAAAATTTGTACTGTGAATTCTTGATCTATTCCCTTATTTTGACAGCTTTTATACCTCCCTATGGCTATTTATAAAATAAAGGTGGGGGGTTTTCCTTCATGGCATGGTGACTTTTCCCAGCTATTTGCTAGTTATCTGATGCCACAAAGAAAACAATTAATGGAGACTGTAGAGATCTAATGAATTTGAATGCATACTTACATTCTAATGAAGTCCATAGGTCTTAGTGCACAGTTGAATACTTAGCTGTGTGTAGAAGAAAAAAAATACATTTAAAAAAAGCATGCAAGCTTAAAACTTAAACAGATTCGAACACACAGTGGCAGATATAATCCCTGGAAAGATGTACATATTTTACCAGGGATACTGCTTTTACTTAATAGTTGCATTTAATTCTAAAATTACCCACTTGTGACATAACTTCTTCTCTCCCCATTCTACATATATGCAGAGAGGGAGCAATCTGTCAACAGATAAGCATACATAATGAGGTTTGCAAGACTTTCCTAGCAGCAGGCATGCTTTTTGTCCTCTGTAACATCAAACAATGCGAGCCTGTTGTATTTTTTCCTAGCAGACTTAGGCGAAAGAAAGAAACTTCCACTTGCGCAATTTGCACAGGCAAAAGACAAATGGAGTCAACTTTAAAATCTCATGCTGGTGCTGAAATGCGTGAGCAGTGTTGCCCTGTTCCAAGGATGCCACGACAAACAAATGATAGCACAGAGCACTACACTGCAGTGTCCAGGGATGGGCCCCCTTTGCTTTCTTGCCCAGCGTTTCTCTGGTGAGGATTTACATTTCTGGGCCGTGATGCTGCTGAGGCTGTGCTCCATCTCTGAGCCAGTGTAGGCTCCTCACAGCATCTGGAAGACTGGCATCACCACACTCAAGTTGAGCTGCCCAGCTGGGTTTAGGCTACCTTGCTTAAATTACATCCTTATTTTTCAATACCGTTAACATTTAGAAACTCTTACACAAACCATAATTCGGATGGCCATGGACCAGACTGGCTCATCTTAGCTCCCCAATAAGATTTGTCCATTTAACACCAATGTTGAAGGAATTGGAGTTAGAGAAAACTGTGCCTGGAAAGGAAGAAATTGCTCATATGAGGGCTCCAGGTCTATCCTATTACATAATATTTCATCAGTTTTAACCTAAAGCAGAATCTGGTATGATGAAAATCCAAACCCCAAAAATAAAATCCTAGCAGCATGTCTTTTAACTAAATCAACATTTTCACTTCTAGAAGTTCAGAATCATTCAACTGCCTTTTCACAGGTGTATATGTGTAGGGCCATATGTTGTTCTTTATTAGCTTCCAGTATGAATATGGAGCCAGAGACAAACGGGAGTGTCACCTACAGTCAGGGCTGCAATAAACTACAGATAAATAAATAAACAAGTAAACAAGACCCACCAAACCAAACCCATCCCACCAAAACACCTTTTCAAAAGTGAAGTCGCCCTGAATGTGGCAAGTCAGACCTTTAAAAGTCTTTTCAGCTGCGCGGGAGGTGTGGAAAACAATCCGCTTAAGACAATATTCCAGACAAAGACCTTGTGGTGACGCGGGGGTTAATTACAAACAACAGAGGTTCATTATCCATGCCAGAACGATGTGTTCTCACACAAAAGGCGCTCTCACTTGTTAAATGTCTAGCCTAGACTATCAGAAATTGCGTTACACTTGCTGCCCCTCCCCTTATTCCCGGACTTTCTTACTCTGGCCTTTTTTTTTTTTTCCCTTCCTCCCATCTCTATTGAAAGACAGTAATTAAACACTAAAGCCTCTCAGTTTCTGCAGCACTGCGGGGGAACTCCTCCCTGTAATAAGCACCAATTACTGGCTGCGACTGCAGCTGATGAAGGATTATCCTCTCACTGAGCTACGGCAAGCTCTAGAGTATAATCTTCAATTAGTTCAATTCATGGAGCACACTGGCAGGCAGGCCACTACGTTTCCCACGACTTACACAAACAGCCTTTCTTTGACACCCCCCAACTCTGCACAGATGGTCCCAGCACTGTCTGTTGCAAAGTTCAGTGCATCTGGCCCCTAAACCCACCTAATGCAGGCAGCAAAACAAAGCCTGGGACTCAAGTGCCCTACAGTACCTATTTGTTTCAGTAGCAGCAGGCTGGCCTTTTTTTTTTTTCTTTTTTTTTCTTTTTTTTTTTTAATTAAAGAAAGAGAAATTATTCAAGGAATCAGAAAACAGGTGGGTAAACAAAAAAACAACCAACAATCTTCTGGACTGACATTATAAATCACTTCTAGTCATTTTAACTCTGCTTGAATTTTTTTAATAACCCAATCTTGCAATAATGTAAATAATAGGGCTGCGACAGCTAAGAGATAGGGAGAACAAAATAAAAAGTCTGTGTTTAGCTCTTTTTCTTCACGCTTAGGTATTGAAGAGATCCTCAAGAAACAGTTGATTTGGTTTTTTTTTTTTTTACAGTGTGTCTGTTCACTACTTGGAACAAAGGCTTTTGTGAACCCACATTTACTCTGCTCTGGGCTTTGACTTCTTGCTTCTGCATACAGATATTTTATATGGTTTATGTATCAACTTTCTGTAATTGCTGAACCTAAAAATAAATGCGGCGATACTCCAAAGCAGGTAGACTTTAATTAATTGTCGTTCTGCCTTTATCTATGTTTCTGATGCTGGAAGACTTTGCTGTACGACTGCTAAACACAATAATTAAATAGACTAAAATAGATTAGTTCCACTGACATCATCATCTTGCACACTGACTAATTCTGTTGCCGCTGCCTTTGCTTCAGAGGAGCTGCCAGGAGCAGAAGGCACGATGTAACTCAAGGCACAATGCCCAGAGCACCTGCTTTTATGGCCTGGTACATTCATCCTAGGGATGCAATTTCCGCTGCTGCCTCCATGTGGCTGCCTCAGCAGAAGAGAACAGGATTTTTTTTCCAAAATCAAGGCATGTCCTCACCTGTAGAGAGGTTGTACAACCTTGCAGGATGACTCACAGCAGATAATTACCCATCTTCATTTGCTTAGGGTACACAGGCTCTTAGAGGTCCTCAGATCTGGAAGAGCACTTGTGTGTCTGAAAGTGTTTCTGGTTGGGTTTTTTTCAACTATGCTGATTTATTTTAATTTTAATATTTAATAAAAGATATCATTTTAAAGCATAAATCTTGCCTCAGTAACACCCTCATACTGTCATTTCTATAATCTTGCTGAAATATCACTATATACACTTCCATCATGAAAAAACCCAAGTCAGACAAAACTGCCACATTTGTTTTAGCTGAGTTTTATTTCAGTCTGGCAAAAAAGGCCCGAAGTAAAGTGTAGGTCCAGTTTGTGAAATGGCAACTGTCAAATAAATGCTCTCTAGCTGTTCTTCCCTCTTCCACTCCTCAAACTGTTCAAATTACACAGTACTGTAGGTATTTTCAGAGAGAATTAAAAAAAAAATACGATTAACCATTAGCCTAAGGAACAGAAGTTGTATTTGCAGCAATTCTGACTTTTAGACTTCAAGTGCCCCAGGCTGGTACTGTGTAAAAACAACCTCCAGACCGAGTCAGAATAAAAATAAAGAGAATCTTGGAAAGAACCCCCTTCCTATTTCCTGTAGACCCAGGAGTAGAAGGAATCAAAGTTGTAGATTTCTAATATTTTGGGAGTGATTGAGGCACCCTGCCATTATGACATCAAACAAATGTAAAAGAAAAATCGTCCATAAAGCTAACTTCCCTTTCTGCTGGGAATCCAGAGGGAAAGAACTCCAAACCCATGGTGAACAATGGTCTGCTCTCACTTGCCATGTGGAAGGTTTTTAAGTGTGAGGCCTCACGTGGATGTTTATCTCCCACATCTGGTTGTTGAAATGGGCACTTAGTTTTATTACAGTCATGAGGCTGTCTTCAGTGCTGCTATAAACACCCTGCCATAGGATTTGATCAGATTCAAGTGTCATTTTTAAAACTGTATTTACCATGGGCCCCAGTTTAAAAGCATGGAAGATGGGTTTATTTTATAACTCGATTGACAGACGGGGAACTGAGCCTGAGATCACACTAACCTTACAAAGCTGGTCTCTAACCAGCTGAATTCCTGCACTGACCATCTGAGCAGTTTAAAGGTGAAATTGTCTGATGATGCAAAGACACATCAAAGGGAAGAGCACTCTGCATCTGAACTTCTCTGACTTTGGTCATCCCCTTTTGTCTTCACCTCCCGTAATTTCTCTCTCATGGAACAACTTATTTGGCTCACTCTGTAGCCAAGTATCACTCAAAACAAAATGGGCTCATGCTCACCTTGTCCACTTGGCACTTTAAACACGGAGAAACACACAGAGGCAATTACAAATAAGAGAAAAGCTTGCCTCAAATTGGTGTGACCTCAGAACTATGAGGAGACAGAGAACAAACTGAGGAAAATCAGTGGGAAGAGTCAAGTGACCACTTCATCATTGATCCTTGCCACTTACAGCTGGGGTAGGCAGCGGGTCATGACACCATCACCAGGTGCAAGTCTTGCCTCTGCTGCACAGTGAAAAGATCACTGACATTACAGCTCCATTTTCTACTCAGGGGGAAGAAAAAAAGTAAAAAAGGAAGGTGAAAATTATCAGGCTCATAATAATTTTTTTTTTAAATTGCAGAGCACTGAACAGATAAACAGACTCTATAGGGTTAACACAAAACACAAAAGGGTGTATCAGAATCTCAGGGTGGAAGAGATCCATAAGGATCATCAAGTCAGCATCCTGAGAACATAACTTCTGGCCTGAAAATTTTACAGAGTTGACTATAATGGTAGATGTAAAAGATGGAAACTGGAGAATATTCATATGAAAAGAAGATAGCACCAGGACTTGCTGGGGACACTTTGGTTAACTTTGATTAACTTTTATCTAACTAGAATAAAAGAAGCAGTGCAAATGTAAGCAGTTGTGGCAGTGCCTTCACTGAGGTATTGTATCTTGGATTCATTTTCCTCAGTGATCTCATTTAGTTTAAATGTCTAGTTTGGGCTCCAGACCCTATCAAGTGCCATATTCAGAAGCCAGCAACTTTGCTTCACCTCATAAATCACCCCGTAGATCTTTTAAAACGTACAGATACATTTATTTACGTGTATTAATGTATCTGTTGACACTGTATGGCTGCTGGCTGTGAACTGCCACGAGCAGCTTTTTTTGGGGGATGAACGATAGGAATTTGGGGTCTGTGAGCCATTGCTGCAGCCCCTTTGGGATCACAGAGACACGGTGGGATGGCTCAAGCAGGAGTGGCAGTGGCTGGATACAGGCTCTGTGGGAAGGACAGGCTGGGAAGATGAGCAGGGGGAGTTGCTCAGGACGTGAGAGAGCAGCAGGAATGTGAGGAGCTGTGCCTGGCATGGACAGGGAGCCACTGGGTGCTTTGGGGTCAAGGTCATAGGGCAGATGAGCACAGGAGGTGTGGCGGTGGGTGTTTGCTGGGCTCTGCCTGGTCAAGGAAAGCCACTTCCAGACTGCTTCAAGTCCACATGCCCTGGTCCTTGTGAGGGGCTGGAACCTCCCCTGGATGGGATGAAAGGCAGCACACAAGCAGGACACAAGAGCAGCGCCTCTGGAACAAGAAGGATCAAATCAGAAGAGAGAAGGCTTGGGGCAGCAAACAGAGGAGTGTTTGTTTGTTTAGAGCACAAACCAGCAAAGAACAGCAAGTTTCGGGGATCTGATCACCTACTTAAGGTTAGGTGCATGCTTAAAAGCTTTCCTGGATCAGAGCCATGATTGGCCATTAATATATACACTGGGAAAAATCATGCCAAATAGGTTATAATGCATCTAGAGAGCAAATTGAGTCTTGAACACTGCACATGCATTATTGTGCTCTGACCTGATGAAGCACACACAATTACAGTGTTTGCTTTAAATAATGTGCCATATTTCATGTAAATGCCATAAACAGGAGGCAAGCTGGACAAAGAATTGTGTCATACCTTTTAACTGAGAACAGGAGAGTTTAAGATTAAAAATCTCCTTGGATAACATCAGTCGTGCCCCTTTATAAATTGCTGAGTTTGTTAAAGGACAAACTGTTTCCTTCTAGGAAATATAAATAAAACCTGACGTGTTATTACCAAAAATATTTGTTAAACATCATCAAACATTATTAAATGCACAGTAACAGGGGCTTTATTCATCAGGGATGCGCGTGTAATTTATTCCATGTAAAATTCGTTATCACAAATATCAAACATGCTGTGGATAATAAATGACCGAGCAGAAATAAAACAAAAAGAGCTTTGTTTCGGGACACAAAAGCAAATTGACCCTTTTGATTTATTTGTTTTTTTCTAAAGAAAGGAAATGCCCATTTAGCAGATTAAAAATGAAATAGGGAAGTTGAACAACAAAAATCTTGATGAAGACAGTACTTGTTAGAGCTGTTAGGAAAGATAACAAGTGATTATAACAGAAAATGTGAACAGTCCAATAAAACACAAGTATGATCAAAGCTGTGAAAAAAGCAATTAAGCTGTTTTGACACTTGACTGATGAGTTGAATGTGTGCATGGATTTGAGGCATTTCAACTATGTTCATGAACAATTCTGTTTACAGGGCACCTATTAGCATACTTTTCTTTCATCTTGCCATATAAAGCAAAAAGGAAAATATTTCAAGAAACTGTGTCACTGAATAAACCAGATTTACTTGCTACACTTTATTAGACTACGGGCACTTTATATTCTTATAGGAATAACACCTTTAAGTTACTGAATATTTGGAAGATTTATTGTAAACACAGGGTGGAAAAGTAGTTCCAGAGCTTATACGATTTCCTTTTGGAGAAATGTCTTTCTGTAAATAACTGAGTTGCTCAATATGCAAGCCTATCAGGGTAACTGGAGACTTGTTGTTTTTTTCCAGGCTACAGGGGAAAAAAATAGAAATAGGATTTTTTAGTATCTAAATCCAAGACAAAAACTGGATCCTAAAGGCTTTTTAAAGCTCAGTACAATTCAATAACAGTTTGAAAGAGGCTAGCATCAGACTGAAATTTATTAGACTGCAGTTTGAGATGTCCCATTGAAAATAACTGTAAGGTGTCAGAGGACAGTTGTTCCTAATTGTTCCCACATTTTTGATGCAAGATCCTAACTGCAGGAGTCAGAGGCACTTTTTCCATTGATTTCAGTGAGTTCAGGGTTTCATACCTACCGTTTCTACTCTCAAATGCTCGTCCTTTGTTTTGTTTTTTTTTTTTAACTACGAGGTGCTTGACAGGAAATATAAACAGATTGTAGCAATAAGAGCTACACATGACTTTTTCAATGTTTTTGCAAATGTAAAGCAGGGCTTCAGCTGTAGACATTTCATGGGAAACTCTGAACAAAACATCTTATTCTCTGCCATGGCAGAGGCAGCTCTGAGCCCCATTGCACTGAGCACGGAACAGAAATTCCTCTGTCACCCGACTGACAGGCAAGCAGAGGTCAGCTTTGAGTACAAGGCTCCTAAATACACTGTTCTGGAGAGCTAATGCTTTGAAACACGGGAAGATGGCAAAGGTTCCAAAGAAAAATGCCACCAAACCATCAGCAAATACAATCCAGCGGCCCCTGTTCTTGTTTGCTTGTTGTTTTGAAAGGAGTGAAATAGCAATGGAAAAATAACATTTCCTTTGTGGAAAGCAAATGGGAAAAGTCTCTGAAAAGGTTGGTATCCTGCATTTTCTCCTACACCAGTGCAGAGTGCCTTCTGCTCTCACTGCTCCTTCACACCCAGGAGTGATGGGAAAAGGCCAAAAGAGACAAGTGCGACTCATGTTGGTTTGCCCTGACACCTTGATGCCAAAGAGAGAGACTGCAAAATGGAGCAGGATGGAAATGGGAAGCCTTGTTCCTAGACACCCTGGTTTTGGGTGAGGGCTTAAGGACACTGAACTATGACAAGATGAGCATGTTAATACACCCAGCTCAGTTAAAGCACGTGCTGACAAACCTGAATCAAGACCTGCATGGTTCCTCTTGGAGGCTTCATCACCACAGCTGAAGCCTCAGATCTTTAGAGTGACAGCCAGAGCACACGAAGACAAAAGGTGACAGGTAGGAAAAAACTAGCCACAAGGGACCATTGAGGCACAAGAACTGCTATTCCATGCAGCCCTAGAACTTAAATACCCCACTGTAAGCCTTGGAAACAGAGAGTTGTAGATAGAAGTGCAGATTTGACAGTTTGGAAGGAAACCACAGGCTGAACTGTCCTTGGACAGAACTGTCAGGGCTCTCACAGGTCATGAAGCCTAAAACACTCCAGGGCCTGTTCTGCTGCTATTTGTGCCACAGGGAGCTTGGCTTTGAGTGCCACATGGGTCACCACAGCACTCTCAGCTTACACGGAGATGGGCAGGGCTCGCACTGTTTCTGAGTGAGGCAAGGAGGATGGTGCCTCCCAGAGGGGTCTCCTTCCAGGTGAACCAGTTACAGAGATTCTTGGTTTGAAAAGCTCCTGCCCTGTGTAAAACATTTCACAGTGTGCAGCAGAGAGTGCTGCAAAGAGAGGCTTTACGAGACAAACCCCAGGGTATGTCTGTGACACATCAATGACTTGGGTGGATATAACCCTCCGGCACTTCAGCCTTTCGGGGCAGAGGGTTGGGCATCACTGTTTGCCCTCACCCTCTCTGGTCAGTCTCATTCTGCCCAGTTCCCTTCTCTTGTGCTCTTCTCCCCTCAATCACACATCTCCTGTCTGTTCCCCTTCACAATTTCCTCTCCTCAGTTTCCTCCCCTTCCCATTTTCCTTCTGTGCCTTGTGTTCTCCAGCCTGCTTTGTCCTCTTCACATCAGCGTGTACGTGAGTCTCCATCCCTGCCCCCCCTCCAGAAGGGCTTCCAAATTTCTCATAACATCCTGGCTAACTTCTCAAAACACTGCTTGCACTTACTGCTCCTGCCAGTATCCCAGTAATTTCATAGCCACACCACCCTGCCTGGCCCCCCTGTCAGGAGAGGCACACCACCTCATTTCTCAACAGCAGGCAGCTCACCTGCATCCTTTTACAAACAGCACTTCCCAACCCTAGACATTAAGCAATCCTCATAGCACCTTGGAATACAGAGGTTTGCCAGGAAACAAACAAAAAAAGCCATTGTAGAAACCTTTTTTTTTCCCCCTGGGTTTTCTTGAGCCTCATCTTGAATTTTTCAAACTCTCCCCAAAACATAAGCATTAGAATGCTTTTATTTTTTAATTGAAAATGTAATTAATTTTTTCTATACAGTGTTAATTGGCATTGCCAATACTAATTTGAAAAATAACTAAAAAAATATTACTGAGAAGTAGAAATTGCTTTTTAATTCTGTTGAGACAGAACCTGAGGTCTGCCAACAGAGTAAGTACAAATGCTGACAACCACAATACTGTCACCTGCCTTTGACTTCTTGCACCATCCTTTAAATTTGGGTTAAACAGTACCCCAGAATTTAGAGGAACAATTCTGTGAGTATGAGACCCACCATTTTCATTATAAAAAAGGTAGTGAAAACTTTAGATTATGCTGCTTTCAAAGACCAAAATCTCAAGTTAGTCTCAAGCAATTATTAATGGCAAGAACTGAAGGGAACAGCTTTTGTGGGAGTGCATAGTACTTTTGGTCTTCTTTATTGCATCACTACTGATATAATTATTCTGGTACAAATCATATACAACCAAAAGTTATCCTTCTGGGCTATAGACAAATAATTCCTCCAAAGTATGGCTGCACTGCTTCCACATCCATTGCAAAGCAAATAGAAGTCCTTAAGATAAAACATTTGAAACACAAGCTGCTAAGAATTTAGCTGAGCCTCCATACCTTGATTTGTTTATAATTTTTTATGTCAAATGATTTGATACCTTTGAAACTTGTGGCAGTCACAGTGAAGGATACTCAGCACAGGGATCAAACCTATCATATTTCACTGGCAAATAATGGCAACATGCTGAGAAATATGTAATTGCATTTACTGTGTGATAATCCCTTTAGACACTCTGTCTAGGGTGATATCCCTTTTAATAAAGTTGTGGCAAGGGAAGGAGCCTATTCTGTGGATGAGAAGCTGACAGGAAAAGGATGAAATCTCACCCTCATGTCCTGATTATGCAGCTCTCGAAGGACTAATCAGAACTGGGGTGGAAGGGATTGTGTTGGGGGACCAGTCATGGGTCACTGCTCACCTGGGTTCCATTCTCTTTAACGTCAACAATGAAACTTCCCTATGTGTTACTGAGGGCAGATCCAGGCCTAAGTTTACAGGAATTAAAGGAAAGAGGTGTTAGATAGCACCAGCCACTGCTCGTGTGTTGGGCTTGGAAGAAGTTTAAAAGCGCAGAAGATGAAGTTGAGGTTCAGAGTTTCACTGGAGCAACAGGATGGATCTGTTTTCTCGCTAGAAGCACGGAGAGACAGAAACAGAGAGCTGAAGGACAGCAGTGATACATGGCATTGTCATTATAGAATTAGGTTGTGTTAATTATTGGGTCATTCCAGCCCTTTCTGCAGCAGATAAAAACAGGGGGAAAACACCAGCCCTGTGGATATTTCAGTGATCCCAGCACATGAGTGTTTGCCATGAAATCACTGGAACTTCAGAGCTGGCTTTGGAAAGCCGTGCAAGTAGTAACAGAAAGGCAATTGCAGAAAGACTCAATTTAATGTTAACAACACTGACACAGCAGCACGTTGAGGGGGGGAAATCAAAGCTGTGTTCAGCGAAAATACAGTGAAATACAGAGTGCTATCATCTACAGAGAGTGTAGGGACAAGTATTTTGGATTCAAACTAGGGGTTCTTAAGGTAGAAGTGAGGAGGGCAGAGTCATCTGGTTTCTTTAATTGACCACAAGTTGACTATGAATTGCTGATATGATCCAGCTATGGAAAGATATATTGAAATTCATTAATGTTTCCCTGAAAAAGAATTATGAAATTTATCACAAGGGTACTCATGAGACTTGGTGCATGAGAATATCTGTGTGCTGTTCTGGTCATAGAAAGATGAAAACCAGAAAACACGTTACCAGAGGAATAGAAAGACTGGAAAACAGCTTGACTTACTTAGCTTAGGATTAAATAAGACTCAATGGGGAGTCTAAAATACTACAATTGCCCAAAATCAATAATAGGGAAGGGGAAGGATTATTTAAGTGGAAAAACAATTTCAGCCCCAGCACAAAGTAAGTGTAAAATAGGAATTAAAGTAGACTCAAAATCAGAAGGATTCTGGATCTGCCAACTTATTGAGAAAAATGTTTCTGCTTTTAAGGTAGTGAGTTGAGCTTGGATCAGATTGGCCTCAGGCTTAGATAACTTTGCTAGTTATATGTTTCTAAAAAGGGTAAATTTAAAGAGATCAGAGTTAATGAGTAATAAAAAATTTCCTGGAAAACAGAATTTTAAGAAAGCTACATGATTGCACTGAGACAATGCAAAGCACTTATCCTGGACTTTGGCATGTCTTAATTTTAGAATTTCCTAACCATAAAACTCTGAAATTTGAAGTTGAGCATACTGCTGAGTTTGTATAGTTTTGATGAAAGACAGCAATAAACTAACTAAAAGAATATGAAAAACACATGGGTGATGGTTTATCTGATGGACTGAATGCATAAGGTAAATTCAGACAGCAAAACACATTTTTACTGGAGTTTAATAGTGTTGTTTTGGAGTAGGACTGAAATTTTGTAGTTTTGGTTTCATAACACTGCCCAGCTGGAATTTCCATTTCCAGTTATTATAATACAAAGTTTTACAGTGGTATTTTAACTGTTCATTTTAGATGGTTTTCACACGGAGAAGTTTACTTGAATACCAGATACACTGTAAACATACTGAACATCTGGTAATTAAGTATAGTGCACAGTAATCTCCATAAAGCCCATATCTGTGGTGAAATCTTTTTAATAAATAGTTGATAATGGAATGAAGCTATTAAAAGAATTACAGCACACATGGCCAAGTATGGCCATTATTAATCCCATAGCATGAATAAAAGCTTTTAACTGTCCATTTTACCAAGAATCCTTAAGATGGGCCTGTCCTGAAATGAGTGTCAGCATAGAAATATCCCATTTGCAATAGGAAAAAAGAAGAGACTCCATCATTCCAGTAAATAATTTTATAGCTATTCAACTACCCAGTGAGTTTTGTACTTTTCTCAAACTGTTCATACCCCACTTCATGACAGCACAACCTCCACAGTCTTCCCTAAGGCAGCCAGGACAGCAGGGGAATGGAGGGTCCCTTCTGTGTTACCCTCCTTTCCAGAAATCCTTCACCTGGCAGCAGTTTCTGCATCATTGTGGGTGCCTGCAGAGAAGTTTCCTTGAGCAGGGGGAGAACACATCTGAACTAATGGGAGCAATTACCTCTCCTGGTTTAAGATTTGTTCCTAAGATGACTCTGTCATTGTACTGATGAAGATTCATTTAATTGTTTTGAACAAACTGGAGATTCCAATCTTTAGCTGAATTCACTGACACTTCACAATTTCCAAAAGCAAGTCATGACGTCACCATCCCTTTAGATGCATTACCTGATTGCCACCTACGTTTTATTGCCAGAACAAAACAGTTTTGTTCATCCCCTTCGACCAAAGTCTGCTTAAAATAAAAATCCTGACTTCTTTTTAATAACAATATATTTTTTCCTTGCATTTGATCAGCAATTCTTATTCCCAAATCAAGGCTAAGTTCAGCATCCACCTTGAGCTACCAAGTTTGAAAAGTGTCATGTCTTCAGATTCATAGGAGCAATCTGTTTATATTACTGGGTACTTTCCAACCTCAGCTTTTCCAATGACTATTTAAGGCCTTCTGTACTTTTCCCAGAAGTACTGGTACATTGTTTAAATCACTGGCATGACTCATTAGCTTATTCTGTATTTTAGCCAGCTAAGTTCCTCTACCTTACACTCCTCTATATACTTTTTATTTTTTCCCCAAGAAAACAATGTCAAGACACCTTGTGCAGTTGGTTGATAGTTGTCAAGCCAAGTGTGAATTCACACCAGCAAATGTCAATGCCGTACACCCCAAGACACCCACATCCCATCACAGCAACTGTGCACATCCAGTCTCCAGCTGCAAATCATTCCACTTTCATTGTGTTTCATCTAGCTCTGGACAGGAGACTGAATAAAATCAGTGACAGCAACATTCTGTTAATGATGTTTATCCGAACACCCCCTCACAGCTGTTCACCTCTGTTACCTGTGGGATCAAACAGGTGACTTAATTCCTGCTGTCTAGATCTCCACCTGCCTCCTCTTTGCAAGGTGTCCACAATCCAGTTTGACATTGCATTCCATACTCCACACTTCACACGTGCACAAAAGCACGAGCACAGCCCTGTCTCCAGGGAGCCTCAGAGCTCCTTTCAGCAGCCTGAAAGTTTTTATAAACAGGCCCAGGTTTTTCTAGCCAATAAACCATCAACATCAAAGCATAGGTGTATTCTTCAAATACACTAAATAATGACAACTTTTGATAAATCCAGCAGGTATTCACCAATTCTGACCAAAACCAATGTGGGAGCCCAACTTTATATATCTATATATATCTATGTTCACGAGAGCTGCTCTTAGTTAACTTTGAACCTCCTCAGTCCTTCCCCTCCTCCAAAAAAACCTCCCTGTCTTTCATGTGGTGATCTATCCAGCTGCACAAACACAGCACAGGTTGCCACAAACCTGGAATCGTTTCACAAGCAATTTATGCTTTGGGAGAATGACGGAAAAGGTATTCCATGAAGACTTCAAACTCCAGTCAGTTCAGTCCACCCTTGCCTCTGCTTGAGCAGATGTGTCTGGCAAACCACCCTGGAAGCTCATGGAAGGTGGAGCAGGTGCTAAGCTCCTAAAATGAGCAAGAATTTTAGTAGCTGCATGAGAATAATGCAGCATAAACTGTTATTTCACCACGAATTCCAGAGCTGTAATGGGCTTTTTGGCACAAAAATATCACAGAGGTTCTTTTCAGAGTGGTTTTTACTATTTGGCATGCTCCTTCTTCTCCTATAACTTTTAGGGGCTTCTCTCCAACAATAAGGAAAAAAAAAAGGACAAAAATTGAAAGAAAAACTAGATACAGTATTATTAGAATATGAATGTGTTCAGGGAATAATCCCAAAATATTATGAACTTTTGGTGCCAACTTCTATGTTTGATTTCTAAAACTCAGTCATTACTCTTCTGAATAGAGGAATAGAAGAAATGTTTTTTTTCCCTTTTTATTTTGGAATATTTTGATGAGAAGAGCTTTCATAAAAATGTGCATATTCAAAGGACTCAGACTAAGAAGGTTTCTTACTAGAAAAATGAACGCTCATTTTCTGAAAACCTGAAAAAAATTCCAAATCTCTGTAGCCATTAACACCAATTTAAGTTTCAAGTGCCATTTGAAAAAAATAGAAAAAAACTACCAGAGTGCAAACCAGGATTTGGAGAGTTGTCAGTCACTGAGTATATCTGAAACATATATGGTTCTGAGTCCGTGAAAATCTGAATCTTATCCATAAAAAAAGCCTTCCTATTCTCTTATGTGGGCTGCACATGCAGGACTAGAAATCTAGGAGCAGGAAGGGAGAATTTTTTGTTAAAGCTTTGTTTTTATTAAAAAACTTTCAGTTTTGCTGTTTGGGTCTTTAGTCCACAGTTACATAAATATATTGGATAGTCATATTAACTATGTTTGGAACTATGGGAACCAACATATGGTAGCACAGCACAGGATGAATCCTGATTTGTAAACTTATTAGTTCATACTTTATTGATTGAAAACCTTCTTCCTTGGAAGCAGTGGGGAAAAAAAAATAATGTGATAATTCTAACATAATAGTATCATACAAATTCCCATAGCTTCTGCCAAAAGTCAAGAGTGAATTATTCACTGATCTAGTCAATGAGCATCTTCACTAGAAAAGCTCAAAAGAGAAAAAAAATTGTGTTAAAAATTCCTTGTGAAAAAGCCTTCTTTGAAAAGTAAAGACTGTTTTCCACTTCTGTTCTTGCCAGCAAGACCTACCAGAAAAGACAGAGATACAGATTTGTGCACATTCTGGGGATACTTGGATCTCTCTCCCTGCTCCAGGATAAAGCTCTGTTGTGAATCACCAAGGCTCAACTCTGGTGGAGTTCCTCAAACAGAAGTAAACAACTGAAGAACAAGTTACAATTTTGACTTTTTACACAAGGAATCTCTGCTGGTGCCTGAACACTGGTGACCAGGTCAGGCCTAGAACAGGAGAATTCGCAGGAATTTTCCAGATGGGAGATCAAGGCTCAGTCTACCTATCTACTCACTGCCCCAGGACCTGACAATAAAGCAATTCTGGCTTTGGGCTCCTTTTGTCAGATAAAAAGGTGCCACAGCCTACATGACAAAGATTTTTTCTGCTATGAATGCCTTGCCAGCTCAAATTTGTTCCTGAAATGTTGACGTACCCACTCAGCCTTGGCTGCCAGAGCAGTTACCTGCTCACAGCACTGCTGGTCTTGCACTGGGTCTGGTACCTGCTGTCCTGCAGCCAGCACAGAACTGGCTCAAAAGCCAGAAGTGGCACAGCCTCCACATTCTGCTGCCTGCCTAATCCCATAGAAAAGTGATAAGGTGCTCACATCTGACTCAGATTCACTTTCCACTCTGTTCCACTGTCAGACCAAGCTGATGAAGCCAGAGCGACGTGGGATACAGGTCATTAAGTCAGATCATCCCAAGCTGCTCATGCCTGGAACTCAGAAAGTCCCAGCTGAGGCAGAACACAGCCAGCAAGCCTTTTTATTCTGTGATACTTTGCAGTTTGATGCCACACTACCAAGTGAACTTTTGGGCAAAATAACCAAGACTGCCCTTAGCTTTCCTCACCATGCACAGTAAAGTTGCCACCTGACATGCCCAGTGCTGCACTTTGGGGCACTTAGGACAGGGAAGGGGAATGTATTAAGAAAGTAGTTTGCTTTGATCCATACTAATTAAGTGTGTCTGTGACTGAGGAGTTTAGATATGTTTGCCATCTAATACTGCTTAAACAGGAAATCCTGTGGAGTTACACTAATGCTAAACCAATCCAACTGCACGTGCTGCCCACAGAAATTGAAGAGGTGAGTCTTCCCAGCATTATTCCTTTACTGCAGAACTAACATCCATGTTGTAGCTGCTGCACATTCCCTGAGTTATGAATAAAATCTGCACACTGAACTACTAGTCTAGATCCGAAAAAGAAAAAACCCACTCATTATTTACAGCATTCTTCTACACTTCCATTCTGCAAGGATTCTTGAAGGCAACTTATTGCACAATTAAAGTTTGCTGAGAAATGGAGACCTTTGTTTCCTTCTATGCTACCAGTTCTGCTTTTACATTGTATTGACTTTCAACTTTATCTGGGCCTCCCAGGTTCTGAAAGAATTTGACTTCTCTATGGATGATGTCAATAAACAAAATCCACCACCTGAGCATTAAGACATATCTTGAAATGACCTAAAGGTTGCTGCCTTCCTGCAGCAAACACATCTCCCTCCACTTGGTAGAGGCAGCAGACTGAGTGAGCCACAAGCACAGAGAACATGAGCAGCAGAGTGGGAACCACCTTGCAGGAGGCTTTTCTGGTGAAATGCACTCTGCTGTAATAAGGGACTTCACAACTTCCTCACAAAGACAGCTGTCATACATTACACTGCAGTATGGCACTTTTCATATATTAAAGCTTCAGCAAAGCTGCAGGATGAACGTGGATACAGGATTGTCAATAGTTATCTACTAGCTGTGAGCTGAGAGGAATGAGAGAAAAACCAGGCACTAGGTATACAGCCCTAAATGAAAGGCTACATCAAATAACTCTCCTAAAGAGGAGGACATGGGTTTATTATATAAGAAATTCAGTGGCACTATCTGCAAGTCAATTTTTTTCTGAAGAGATTAAGACAGCAAGCCAGATTTCCATTTACTGTGAAAAATTGCTTGGATGACTTCTTATCTTATTTTTAACCAGTCTGGGCTCTAATTTGGGAGGGATTTTCCTTTCTAGGAGTGGTGAGACTGCATGGACAAGAAGTGCATAGGTAAATGCACTTCCTTACCTAAGCAATGCTCTGCAGTGTGTAAAAAATGTTTTATGGAGAAATATTTGGACACTACAATAAATGTGCAAGGAAGAAGTAAAATATATGCTCCTGGAAATATGACCCCAATGGAAAGGATTTTCCTCAATTTAAATGAAAATGTTGCCTTTTCACATAAAGACCTACCATCAGGCATTTTTTCCACTGCAATTTAGCCATGCTTCTGCATAGACACCTCTGTTTTCAGACTATGGGATCTAAACTAAACAGGCCACATATCTCAAAGTAGTATAAGTTCCATTATCTTCCCTTTACCCACTTCCCCTTCTGAGGGATCTAGTCATTTATATTGAAGTAAATAAACCAACGATATCCTAAACCCTAAACTAGGGTTTTACTCTATAGCATCTTACACAAAACCAGAATGAAGGACCTCTCTTTAAAAAGACTTTTTTAAAGTGTGCAATTTAAGAAGGTAGAGGTACCTGTGGTTATTGCACAGAGCCCACCTCCACCTGTGCAGTAAAAGAGACCTTCCTGGAAGGAAAATCTGTGCAGTCTTCCATGCCTCAGGAAGGAGGCAAAGAGCAATAGGATATTCCCCTCCTTTGCTGAGGGGGAAGGGACACATGGAATTGTTTACTTGGTCAGGTAAGTGAGGTCTCAGACTCAAATACACCTCCAGAGTTTCTTTGTTTAATAAAATTTAAAACCAGTAGTTGCCTTAGGCAAGTTTGGCATCTCAGGGACAGACAAGCCACAAGGACAGAGCTGTAAGCTGCGAGTTTGTCCTTATTATAAATAAAGTATTAGCAAGGCCTTCCCTAGGCCAGAGCAACAATCTCTTCTCAATTATGTTTTTGAGATCACAGGGAGTTAAGGAAGCCAGCTGTATTGCACTGTTACCAGATTCCAGGTTGGTTAATTTGTCATGGTCACATTGCAGAAGTTCAGAAGAATGAAAGTCTGAAAGGAAAGTCTTTTCCCTTCTGGGAACAATGTAAAGAATATATAACAAAATAATCTATGCTGCTTGTTCCTCTTCTAAATACATCACCTCACTTTCAATATGAACACTTCACCAAACAAACCACACAAGCGCATGACATCCTGCTCTGTATCCCAGGTTTGACACTGCCTGTCCCAGGTGTCCTTCCTGCTAATAACCCAAAGTGAATTTTGACAAGGCTGCATTTGAGCAGGACACAGAGCTCAGCAATAGGAGATGATGGGTGGTGCACTCTTGGGTGACAGCCACGTGCCTCAGGTGGCAGCAAGAGGCCAAAGCACTGGTGACTTGAGCCACCCAGCAAGAACCATAATCCCCTGCCACGCATGGCTCAGGTCTGCATCCTGATGGGAACATCAGGGAAGTAAATCAGCCATCTGCACTTAAAGGGTATTATGGGAACAAATACTATTGTTAAATAGTGCATTCAGAAACAGTCCATAAATCAGAGAAGATGCTGAATGATGTCCTTTTATTCTGTTGTGCCTCTCCACAAACTGTGATTGTCTATTGACACGATTAACAAGAAACACTCTTCTCTCTTCCCTGCAAGAAACAGAAGGGTGTCACATGTTTCATTCCACCCCCAAAAATCCCCAAACACAGAACACCTCCATACTGTTCTGCTGTCCTTAGAAGCACAAGCCACAGAAACACAGATTTCAGCCACAGCAGAATTTTTAGGGGAACAAGTCACCGGCTGAGGGTGACCCCAGCACAGACCATCCCTTGGGCAGGGAGCAGGGCTGGGGCAGTGCCCTGAACTACCCGCAGTCTCGGGCCAGGAGAGGTGATGAGCTGGCCAGGGCTCCAGAGAGCACCACCAGCAACTGAAACAAGCCTGGAAGCAAGGCTACCTGAGCTGGCCAGGGCTCCAGAGAGCACCACCAGCAACTGAAACAAGCCTGGAAACAAGGCTACCTTGAACAACTGCTCCAGCCAGGAAAAATGACCAGACACAGGCCTGGGCACAGAGGTACCCAGAGAACAGCTTTAGAGGCCATACAGAAAAGTCACTCAGGAAACTTGGGCAGCAGGAGCCAAAGCAGTAAGCCAGCACAGTGAGTTTTCTGCATGAGAGCAGGAAGCCCTCAAGCTGAGCCTAAACAGGGCTCCTGGAGCAGTAAGTGGAGTTTGCACAGGTGAAGGCCCCAGTGTGCCCTTGGTTCCAGACACGGCCGAGGCAGCTGCTTTGACGTGGCAGGGGTGGAGGCAATAACCTTGTGTGCCTCGTGGGTATTCATTTGTGAAGGAGAGCCAGAACCCAGCCCTCTGCCTGGCCCTCTCAAAGGTGAAAGTGGCTCTAGAAACAGTCCTTCTAAAGAGCTTCTAAAGTAGCTGGAGTAACTCAAATTTGGGGTTGCTTCCAATAAGATACAAGTAATAGGTGCTTTAGAGCAGTTTTACAGGCAGCTTCCCACACATCCAAAGGCAGCTGTCCCTCTTCTGTGCTTCGGAGAGCACTCCAGGATTTGGGTTTGGGGTTCTTTCTGTGGTGCGATTAGAAAGTGTCTGTAAGGTGCTGTAAGTGCTGAGGAAGCTACTGAAGTCTTTAAATAAACAGTAAAAAATAGCATGCACTCTGAGGAGTTCTTATTAAAAGTATTGATGCCTTTTTTCTGGATGTGGTAGACTGTGTATGAGAATTACCACACTACTCATAGAAGTTTGTGAAACCACTGTTAGCTGAGGAGGGTTAGGAGACCCCTCCTAAAAGAATCCCTATGGAATGGGGTGATATGTGATAACCCACTAAAACAGGCCCCTACACTCTGCCACAGTCCCTCAAAAGATTCCCCTGCTGCAAGCACTTTTGGAAACAGCTGCAACAATTTCTTTACTGTGCATGAATTTAGATCTTTGAACGTTTTTGATTCTGTTCTGCGCTAAGATTTCTTCAGTTCCAGGTTGAGCTAGGCTGGGTGTCCTGTCTCTGTAAAAACCAGCTCAAAGCTGCTGCCCCTTATTGTCTGCCTCACATGTAGGTACAGGAACAGAGCACTCAAAAGCCTGTTTCCCACATAATCATCTTGTATACAGGCAAAGCCCCCACCCTGACAGCCCAGAGGAAACAAGAGCAGCATCATCGTGGCTGCTTAGTCAGGAAAAGCAGCGTGTTGCAAACAGCTGACAGATGCTGCAGGAAACTCAATTAATTACCCACCAGGAAGGTTGTCCTGCTGGAGAGATGGTGTTAACATTGTTTAAAGTGTGGCCTCGGTGACCCCCCTAGTGCAGAATACCTGTGTCCTGGGACCAGAGGCCAGCCAGTGTCAGTGTGGGCACCCTGCCATGGCAGCAGATGGGGCTGGGCAGTCAGGAGCCTCCACGTGTGCATGTTCAGCGCACACCCTTGGAGCAGCATCAATAATGGGAATTGTCCAAATGTCCCTTCACCCCAAGTACCTAAATCAAGCTTTGTGTGTGAGTGCATTTAGGGATAATCACAGATATTAGACCCGACTTCTCTATCTCTTTCGTCCCTACCAATACGCCTTTGGCAATGAGAAATAGCAAAAAAAACCCCAAATAAACAAACAAACAAAACCGCAAAAAACCACACACACACCAAAAAAAACCCACCCCCCCAAAAAAACCCAAACCCCACCCACCCAAAAAAAACCCAACCAAAAACCCCAAAAAACCAACCAAAAAACAACTTCTCCAGGAAGTAGGACTGGTTTATTTTCAATTTCTAATCTTGGCTGTGTTTGCAATGAGGCAGGTGCTGGTCAATGCCCATGATATCCAGTGTTCAGGAAAGAGTGAAGGGTTTGCCCTTCCCATACAATCCAGGAAAACAGGAGTTTTGGGGAATGCAAAGAGTGCACTTGGTGTCCTGAGCCCTCAAAGGGCACCATGCTAAACTCTGAAAAGCATTTTTCTGTTCCAGGAAGAAATGGAAAATCACTCATTGCTGTGAGAAGAACAGGGCTTTTTCTTGAAGGGAGTCGCTGAAGACCTCCAGGACTTTCCCTTGCAGTCCTGCTAATTGTCTCGATTGGATTTCTGATCATTCAAATCATGTTTTAAGTCCATCCCCCAACAGGGAAGTTAAAGGAATGTCTTTGATACAACAGATGGGTATCCAGGGAGGTGTGGAGAAGGCAATAAGGCCTGTTAGCAGATAGGGGCTGCACGGGGCTACGTTGCTGCTCTCCACCATGAGATTTCTTGGTGGGATCGTGCAGTGGCTGGGCCTCCACGAAGCACAAGGCTGTTCCTCCAGTGTGCTCCTGCAAACAAATATTCCTGGAGGTTCTTCCTCCCCCGTATTCAGGACCACGTGCAACCCTGAACCTACACTTCGGCTAAGCAAACACATACACGTACAGAAAATTAGCTTCCACCTGCACTGGGCCCCGTGGAATTTTCCAGGAAACCTGGCCAGAGTTTTGTGTTTCTAATAAAATCAAAACGGTTTTTAAATCCAGCTTCAAGCTTCATTGCAAATATTTCTCACAGCCCTCTGTAGCAGGAATAATTACTGTCCTTATTTATCGGGTAGATTATACAAATCCCCTAGTAAGTAAATTGTAGGATTAAGGTTAATGTGCTAGATTAAGCTGACAGATTTATTTACTTCCTCCGAGAAGGAAAGACGAAAGGATGATGACCTATCATGTGTATTAATTCAACATTTAACCCTGCCACAGCTCCAGTGATTATCTCTGCAAGTGCCAAGTCTCAGTGTAGCAGATTAGAGTTGCCATACTGCACACCCAGGGTTCTGTTGTCTCCAGGATTTTATCTGTTCAGCTTCTGCTTTTTCAGATGGCAATGTGCTGTACTTTTGCTGTGCCTTCCCTCTGCAGTTTCAGAGGGCTCACAAGGAACTACACACACACTCACCCTGCAGAAAGCATTACTTATCCTCATGTTACAAGTACTCATAGTGGTGCAGATTTTTTTTCTATCACTTGCCTGGATGAAGTAGACAATTCATGCATGATGCAGAGTCACTGGGTTTTTTGGCAGACCCTTGGAATGATTTTGCCTGTTGTAAAAAGCCACATTCCAGGCCATGGAAATGTTCCAGACTGTTCATACTTCGGAGCAAGGTGGCCAGCTGGGTTTTGTGCTACTTTCTGATACTGGCACTGGTATTGTGGTCAAGTTATCTGAGGGCTGATGCTGCAGTTGAGGACAGGAATGAAAAGACAAACATGGGTCTTCCATTCTGTTAGGTCTATCCCATCAGTGAATGTAGCCTGAGTGGGGGCCAGGCTGCTTTGCTGTTCAAGTGAATATGTTTCTCATCTGCTTTTCTACTTCTCTCTCTCCATCAGTAAAGCAGTTTGCATCCAACAGCACTGCCTGAGCCTGTGATCCCTCCTGAGTAGCACATGCTGCCCAGAGCTGCCCCAGCAGATCATTTCCTGCAATTTAATGTAGGATGTTTTAGGGGATTACAGAGGAGGAGACTTGCTGCAGCATGTTGTGTGTCCCCCCTGCCCCACCTAACTGGCCAGTGAACAGAGGAGGGAGAGATATCAGATGGAGAAGCAACTTTCCTACAACCACAAACAAGGGATGAGGCAGAAGCCAGACTCTGGTCTTCAGAGAACCATCTTCCAGTGCCTAGATTCCCTCTTAGTGTTGTGAGCTCCTCAATGGCAAGTTGTGGTAATGAACCAAAATAGACAGCACTGACACAGACGTGCCTTTCCTCACTGCTACACTAGTGCCATGCCTTCCCCACTGTGGTAACCCTCCCAGAGGAACTTGGAAAAGCTACTTAGGTGCAAATGCCACCTATGCTTCCACAGCAGCCTGGCAGCAGGGCTGGGATTTACCTCAAACCCAGGATATTGCCATCTGTGTGTTCTCCCCCCCTTCAAATAAAAGTCTTTTTCCCCGTGTGCTGGCCCCAACAGGTTTCTATATTTATCTGTCCTTATTTCTGGAGGTCTGCAGAATAAATGTATAGATTACAGATGTGGTGCTTCTCATCTTAGCTAAGGTTTTCAATAGGAATAGTTGTCCTGGGACAGAATCCCAGCCGAGAGTCAGTGGCTGCTCGCCTGCCAAGTGGACTACGAGCAGAGCCAATGCTCTGCTTGACTTAACTTGAACAGTTCATAGCCTCTGAGGAAGGGGAGGAAAATTCCATCATGAAATAGCTGATTTAAAGTGCTGTATCCACAGTGACAGGAGAGCGTTCGCTAATGCTAACGCACTTTTCAGAGAGAGACTTTTAGTTCGACTTTCAGAACGTGTTCCTGCCTGGGAGAGGGCCAGGATTAAACCCCTCCCTCAGTTCAACATTTCAGTGAGTCTTTGAAAGGAAACCTATTCTGCTTTCACAGCTCACACCAGTTTTGCAAAATGTGACTCATTACAAGAAGGAAGAAGAGGAGAAGGAGGAGGAAGAGATTCAGTGACATATCCACCTCCTCTTATCTATGTCCTGTCCCTTAGCCAGCAGTGAGGCCTGTCCTTCTGCCAGCAGTGGGATTTTGCTTGTGTCAGAAACAGATAGACAAGAGGAATACAAGAAGTGAGCCTGCAAAATGGAAAATTTATTCAGAATTTTACTCTTAAGGAAAATTCGCATTGTAAAATATGTGGTATATGTTCAAAACTCCCTCCCATTTACATGTTATTTGGGTAGATCATATGATATATAGAGGTGCCCTAGGAAAAAAAAAAAGCAAAAGCAAAGAACTAGAATGACGGTGTTTATTAGAAAATCTGGTAAAGGCAATTTTTAAAGGCCAGTATAAACTTCTTTCCATCAAAAGATGCCAGAAAGAGAAATAATTCTATCCAGAGAGTTGGATTGTACAGAATAGTCTTAGTTTGCAAGGGTTAAATAGTCACAGCATTTTGATGTGTTTACATCTGATAACTCCCAGTAGAGATAAACATATTTAGTGCTTGAAATGTAAGTTAACACTGGACATACTAAACATGCAACAGGAGATATATTAGAAAGAACATTCAAGACTATTATTAACCCTAGCTGCAAATATCTATCAGGAAGGAATGGCTGTGTGTAAGTCAGTTGCCTTCAGAATGATGGACCTTACTAGAAACCCTTCTCAGTGGATACCTTTCCACTGATTTCAGCAGTGTTTGGGTCAAGCCTTCTTTTGTTAGAAAGGTATTTAATTTAATACTGAGAGGAAGGACTGAAAACCAGACACCCACCCTTCCTTTGCCTCTTCATCTGGCAAGGCTACTCTGTGTAATCAGCAATAAAGATCTGGAACATCACCACCAGTGTAAAGTGAACATCAGCTGCAGGAAAATGTCTGTGGGGGAAAGCTCAAACTAAGTTTGTCAAGGGGAGAACAGGGGCTTATTCCAGCAGCTACTAAAACCAGACAAAAAAAATTCTATGTACTTTTAAGCAGCACTGGTTCCTTCTCTATTACAGACAGCAGAGATTTTGCCCCTGACTTCAGTGAGGGAAGAACTAAAGCTGTGTGCCTTGGTGTAATTTTGCAGGAGATGTTCTAAAAGGACACAAGGATCAGGTGCATGAGTTGTACCTGGTTTTGAAAGGGCAACCCTGTGTGGAGAAGGATTTAGTATTACAAGGGTTTTGATACAGAAATCCCAAGTGTACAACTAATTGAGCACTCTAGTTTTCCTATGATTAAGTTAGATTAATGTCAATGAGGATAAATCTATTTTTTTTCCTACTGAAAAGCTAGTAGATACAAGAAATATGATGTATGATGGAAACAATGTGGAAGACCCACAAAAGATATACTGAATTATGATACCTTTTTCCTCTTTTTAAATAACTAGATGGGGCCAGTCAACTATCGCTGTCAGCTTACATCTATATTGTATCCTTCCATATTATGAATTAAAAAAGTAATTTTAAATTTCCAAGTACAGGAACAGGGGAAAAGCAGGAAAATCAAATGCTAGATCAGGTCCTATGTGGCATATCCATTTGCTCTCAAGCACATGGCTGCACCAAAACCACAGGTCACAGGTGAAATTTGCAGGAGAGCAAATCCATGATCAAAGTCTGCAGAATTCATCCCACTCAATTCTGACACCTCCAGGGCCCTGGAACAGCTGTGTCACACCATGTCTCTTCAGGAAACTGTGGGGTCAGAGGCTGGGGAAAGGAGGCAAACTGTCCATATTGAATGGAAAACCCAAAAAAGAATGGCCTGTACAAAACAGTGTTTAAATAAGTAGGAAAGGAAAGACAGCCAGATGGCTTATGAAATGGATGGCATTTTAACTTGAGGCTCATCTTTCATATTTAACCCAGGCTGCTGGTGATAAAAACTTGTTGCCAGGGTTTATCTTTTACATTTAGGCTACTTCTTAATAACTACTTAGCCACTCCAGAGGAGCATTGCTGCCTTTCATCAGTAGTGTAGTCTCAAAATGGGAATAGTGGCAACTATTTTCAGAAGACACCAGGCTAATTAGAATACACCGAGTAGTCCAGAAGCTCCCACTAAGCTCATAAATAAAGACTTGTGCCGGGTAAAGGGCAGAATTTGGCCCTTGCTGCTGTTGACAAACAGGCTGAGTAACTCACAGTTTTGGTCTCTCATTCACAACAAGTTCAGACGGTGAATCTGGAGGGGAGGGTGAAAGGGCTGCCCTTCATTGCCTGCCCATAACACAAATGGACACGTCTAATTAGCCTATTATCACTCTGCACTGCTTTCTAGGGCTGGTGTCACATCTTATGGCAGTTTCTGGCTGATGATTCATGTTCTTGAAAATGTCAAGCCACATTAGATGATTAATCTTGTGTAATACAGTATTGGACAATGCCACTGAATGAATACAGAGTAGAAGTATTTTAAGTGGTTCTTTTTCCCAGAGAATTCCACCTGGCTTTTGGCCTTCTAAAACATACACTATGTTGAGACATCGTAAGGTAGAAAGGAGAGTGATAACTACAAATATGAAAAAAGGTTCAGAAACATCAATGACTTGCAAAAAAATATATTTAAGGATTTGCATGGAAATTCTGCATATTGAAACACCACACTACTCAGGACATGTATTTTAATTGCTGGGTGAAGGTCATAGGTGCAAAAAAAAACCTGCTGAAAGAGCAGCTGCAGTAGTGTTACCACAATGATATGCAAGCCACAAATCCTGTTGTTGAAAAATATTTATTCATAAACTGCTTCTATGATCATCTCTGTCTATGAAGCTAACCAGGTTTTGGGGGGAGGGGGGCGGCCAAAGAACATCTGATATTCTTTTTTTACCTTCTCAGCATTAACCCACTGTCATAAAATGAGATATTAATTATATTTGTGCATTTTCCATGTTAAATCTGCCTATATTTCCTATCAATCCATAGCCATTCTTCATGGATGGTGCTGTAAAACAGCTGTCACCCCACTGACACGGCCACGGCCTGAGCAAGGGGACAGCTCTGTCAATCACAGAGGATCCACCCTGGTCCACAGGGAATAATTCAGGTTGAAAGGGACCCCAGTCCAACCTCCTCCTCAATGTGAGGAGAGCTGTGAGGTCAGACCAGCTTGCTCAAGGCTTCACCCAGTTGGGTCTTGAAAGCTTCTGAGCATGGAGGCTGCACAGCCTCTCAGTCCATTGCCTGCTGGGGTTTTATCTCTCCAGAGAGGCCACCAGCAGTGAAGCAGTGGCTGAGGGCCATGGGTGGGACCATGGCTTTGCATGTTTAAGAACCAAGGGCCACAGAAATTAGCACCTTCACACGGATGGATAAATTCAGTGCCTGAACTGTTTGCGTGCCCTGGGACAGGACTGACTGTGCCATGACCACGTTCACTGGCACTGCTTGGCCTGAGACAACTAAAACTCTCCCAGTTATATCCTGGCCACAATTTGGCAGCTCAAACAGCTGACAATCTGCATGTAAACAGCCTGGTTTAGGGACCTGGAGTTTTCTAAAGTAGATGATGACTGTTCCAGGCCAACTGGACCCTGAGCCCTGGAGGCTCCCAAGCACCTTTCATCAGCTGATATATATTAAGCCTTTTTTTTTTTTTCCAATTCAGCTGGTTCACATGTGATCAATTTGTCCTGACCAATTTCTGCCTTCTCCACCAGTGAAGATTTAAAAACTAAGAATTAGTTGCATGACATAGCACTTTTTTTTTTTTGAGGGCTTTCACTAATCTAACCAAACCACTTCTCCTTGTGTGCAGTTATGAAGATGAAAGCTACTCTGTAGATGATTTTCCACGGAAGCTTGTACAACATCTGATACAGTTTTGTCACAAGCATGGATAAGCACCATCATGTAGCATTTATTTCCTTATCTGAACAGGATCATTAAACTGATGACACCCAGGTCCAGAGAGTTAGATTCCTCCCTCATGTATGAACATGATGTTCTTGCGGAGCTAGAAAGTGTGAAAAAAATGTGATGAAAGAACTGGCTGCAAAGATAGAGAAAAGTGACTTTCTTCGTCAGACTTTTCACAGGAACAGGAGACACCCATCTCCCATTAAAGATCAATGCCAATTAGCCAACCATGCCCATACAGTGCCCTGCAAGCTCTGCAAAGGGGGATTCTGCATCCCTGTGAAGATAAAGCTCCATGAGGATGTGTCAGTTACAGGGCTCAGCAGGTTGCCCACCTGATGTTTGCAGACTTACTGGCTCCTTATGGTTATTGAAGCATAATATCCAGACATATTATGAGAGAAGGCCACAGTGAGATCAGAGTTTTTGTATTGCAATAGTTTTGTTGATATCTAAACAATTCCACAGATGTGCTCAACCATGAAACACATAAACATGCGAGAGGAAAGACCTATTTTAATATGTCAGTAAATTTTATGTAAATGTAGCATAAATATGAATGCATCAGTAATGGGAAAAAGGTTAAATGAGAACAAGGTCAGCTTTTTGTGGATAAAACAGCTGGTTTACTGTAATACAAGACTTTTGTATTAAATTAGTAGTTTTTAATTATGCCAACGAATTTTCCTTGTTTTTCGAGAGGACTGGTGAAATCTTTTCCATACCATAACATGAGGAAAAGGAGAGGATTCCTAAAAGGAGAGAGTTCCTAAAAGGAGAGAATTCCTAAAAGGAGAGAATTCCTAGCTCTCAGTCCTAATTTGGTGTGCCACCAGGAGCTGTTCAGTGAAACTGTGGGATGCAGAGATCCTCCCATCACCCTTGCCCAGGGGAGGAGCATCATGGGCAGAAGCAGAACCCAGCTGCACCCAGAGAGACACTGCATCCTGCAGGAACAGGCCACTTGGTCCTTCTTGGTTTTCTTCTTCTTTATTCCCCCTCTCTGTGAGCTCACCCTACCAAAGCAATCAAGGTCACAATAGAAAAAGCTTTCATGGCACTTCAGTTCTGGGCAGATATGCCATAGGCCTACAAATTGGCCTAGGCTGTTATCAGACAAACACAGATCTCCTAAGTACATAACACTTCCTTCTGTCTGCCTTCAAGGGCTCCCCCCAAATCTCTGCCTGCCTTGCCAGCTTACAGTGACAACTTACTGATTGCATTAATGAAACATGAGAGGGCTCCATCAGTTCAGGAACAACTAGGGAACAGCAACTGTCTACAAAGGCTTTTTTGTTGTTGTTGTTGTTTTTTTTCCCCTTCACCAGATCAGTCAGGTTTGCATTATGGTGCCTGTTTCCATGGCAGAAAGCTCAGACTGGGAAATGTCTGTCTTCCAGGTTTTTAATCAGGCTCCTTGTGATCCCAGACAGGGATCCCTGTGTGCCAGGACAGATGTTTTTGCAGCCTTCAGGATGGACAAAATCACATCTGTTGAAGGAGGGCTGAGACTTCGGCCTTGTCAGAAAAGTTTCTAGGGCTGAACAAGATAGTGATTTTATACAAAGATAAATGGGTTTGTACAAACACAGCAGTGGTTTCATCTCCTCTCAGTAAACCAAGCACTCCTCGGGGTCTATGACTCTCAAGTTGCAGCTCTCCCTCAGAAGGAGACTGCAGGATGAAGCATAGGGGGAAAGCTGATCAGCTGGACACTGGACAAAAAAGACAGTCTCTCTGCATTCACAACCGTGCAGATTTTGAATCAGTGATGTAAAAGCCCAGAAGAGAAGCAGAACACCAAAAAACCCCTTAATGTGGCCAAAACAAAGTTTCAGCTTTGTTTATTGTAGATATCCCTACATCCTTAATATAACAGCTAGTTGTAAACAGAATACCCAGTCACACAAATCCCAGAAAGGTGCCACTTTCCCTGAATTTTATTTGTTATCTGCTGAACATATTTGTTTGCTGGAGTTTCAAAAGCTTTATTCTTCTGGCTACACAAAACCTACTGACTTCACTTTGCGCTGGCAAAACAAAAGGGAAAAAAACCAAGGCCAGGAAGGAGCACTTAAATCTATTCTTCAGATTTTGTCATGACCCCATTTAAAATAACCTTTACATTTGTATATATGTATACCCATTTGTTTACTTACAAATGTGTATAAAAAAACATGAGACAGGAGTGTCTTTGTCCTTCCATCAACTACAAAGGGAGTTTAGATGGTGAGATCATCTGTCAACATCTCTCCCATAAATGTTTAAATATGGACAGACGAGAGTGTCATTGATTATCTGGTTCCTTTATTCTGTAGATTGGAGAGGGGATGAGGAGTGGTTTACCAGGAGCAGCAGGAACCCGGCAGCGAGTTGTCAGTCCCATCCAGTCAGTGCAGAGCTGGAAAACTCTCCTCATGCTTAGCAAGACAGAGGTTGGTTTTGCTGGACACAGTATCCTTCCCTTTCCACCCTGAACTGCATATTCTCTGTGTGCCTTGAGTCCTCTGAATTTTTGACTCTGTTATATAAATGGCAACTAATAAAAGCAAAAGGAGCACAAAAAAAAGAGCGTGCTCTAAAATTTGTAGAGGTCAGCGTGCAGATCTCAGGGTCTTCAGAGGCCTCTGGAGCAGGATCCTATGCCTTTAATTCTCTTTGAAGTGAGAACATAAATGTGAAGTGTTTTACCAAAAATAAAAGAAGTTTCCTATGCCAGTATGGAAAAACTTCCAACATGTGCCAGCTCAGGAAGTTCAGCTCTTTATGGGGGGAAAGAGCAACTTCTATCCCTGAGATAAAACTGAACAGAAACTTCTCATGGAAGACTTTCCAACTATTTATTAAAAACATACAGAACTGATATAATATTATTCAGCTCCAAATCATTGTTTCACCAGACTTCCACACTTTTTTTGGTTCTGTTTTGTTTTCCAGGACTGGGCTTTTCCTTGCTTTTTTTCTTACCATGGTATCTTTTAGAGGCTGATTTCCTTCCTGCTATAGCACTACATGGCTGCCCTCTGGAACATCAGATCTCACAAATGCCATTTTAATCTCCACTGGAGAATGACACCAGTCTTTCTGGAGTTTACATTCTTTGAAAACATCAGGAGTGATGTTGGACAAGTCTACAGAGGAAACTGAGACTAGGGATGAGGTTCATATCTTCCTCATATGAGGCTGGTATTCACTGATTACAGGGGATTTCTCGGGATTAGGATTACAAATAGGTTGGCAGAATATCGGTGCTGTCTTGGAGTGTCCTGTCCCTTATAAACCTACAGACCAGAATGTGCAAGTCAGAACATTCAGGCTGCTTCTATGAAGGCCTCAATTTAAACCTTGTTCATTCTCAGTTTGCCCATCTGGAGCAAAATGTCTGAGAACAAAGAAATCGGAAATTTAATCTATAGAGATATTTTAATATCTCTCCCCCTAACTAAGAAACAATCCAATTTTCCTTTTATAATATATGCTTTCACATACCCTCCAACTCCTTGAACTCCATCTATATACCAGTTTTTTACCACATCAGAAAATACTTTTAAAATGCTGATCTTTTTTTTAAAAAAAGCAGTTTTGTCTAATACAGTTGTTCTGGCCACCACAGAAAGAGCAATTTTTCTGTTAGTACTTCCACTGCATTCCCCCCTCCACCCCCAAAACCCACAGTGGGATCAATGCACGCTTAAATGTGGTGTAGCTTATAAAGCACAGACACAGAACAAGCAGCAGCAAAGAAAAAAAGGGAGTGAGGATCTGTTTGAGGAGAGGGAAATCATAAAACCATCGCCTCTGCAGCTCAGAGATGCAGCAACAGGTTTTGCTGCAGCAACCTAAAGCTCCCAGGAGACCTGGAGTACCTGAAGGTCTGTGTGGAATGATGCTGATTACTGGTAATTTTTGTGTCCCTGAAAAGGATACAGCCCAGGAACTGTGCATTGCTACCCAGCTGACTGAGGTATCGTTACTTTATATAAATATGCTAAATAAGAATTTATTAAACAAGTAGTTAATGTTATTAAAGTTAATATTTGACTATTTCAAATCCTAAGAATTGACAAAAATCACAGGCTTTTCTAGAAGGAAAAATAATATTTGAAACTTTGAGTTGTTTTTTTTTTTTAAAGTGTTGGGATCTTTTTATGCTCTCTTTTTTCTGTTGTTAGATTTTGTATTTCCAGCTTCTCTGTACTATCAGGAATGGTTAAGTGATGAAAGTTGCAATTCTGCTTTCAGAACAATGTTTCTTTCACAGGATATCCAGAAAACCATCAAATGTAAGAGCATGAGGACCAAAAACACAGAATATTTTTGGTTGCTTTTTTCAAGCGCACATCGTAGGGTTTTCAATTTTTATTGTATTTTGTTTGAGCCAACCTCTCAAATGTTCCTGAAGTGCATGCCATTGTTTCTTCCTCTCTATATTTTTAACCAGAAAGTTGATCTCTCTTTGGGTTTTACTAAGGAAGGGCAGGTGCCTCTAGGAAACAGTTGACTTGAGGGGAGTTATATGGGAATTGTATAATTACATACAAGTGAGGGGAAGAAAGCACACAAATCTGCTTCTCTGCAGTCACAGTTTTGTCAAAAGTCAACCAAGGGAACGATTTCAAATTGCCATCTGTCTTTGTCACTACCTCTGCCTCAGAAGCAGATCAAAGACTGCCTGCTGGGGAGAATATACAGCCAAAGGGTTAACCCCACTAATATGATTACTAATAATAAATAATTCATTGCTGCTGCAATACAAAGTGAAAGAGGCTAAAACCAGAGCAGCACATGGAAATCCCACTGCTTGAAGTTTGGCTTGTTCAGGAAGTCAGGAGGGCTAAAACCCAGAGCAGAAGGCTGAGCTATCACATGCCAATGGACCCCAGCCACCAAAGCTACTGCTGAGCATCTTCATTAGCACATTCCCAAAAGGTGAGATAATTCTACCTGCTCAGAATAAAAAATCTTTGGCTGTGCATGAGGTCACACACTCATTGGCAGAAGCTTGCAAAAAAATCTTGGGTAGTTAACTAAACGACAATTGCTATGTATAAAGGATTTTTAAAAATAAAATCCACATTTAGAAAAGTAAATACAATAGGAGGTGCTCAAAGTTAAGTATCTTTTAAGAAGGAAATAATTATGGCTTCAGTCTTCCTGCCCATAGAATGGGGGTAACATTACATAGCCATTTTCTAAATTGCTACAGGATGTTAAAAGGGGACTCTCTACATTAGGCCATGATAGTGTTATTTTCAATCTCTTTCCACACACTATTAACTGCAGTGCTTCCAAAAGCCTGCCCCATCTACACTGCTGCAGAGTCAGGTCTGTTTAAAAAAAAATAAAGGAGAGTGAGTGATCAAGCACACATTACAGCTGCACCACTGGGTCAGTAAGTGAGAAGTTAAAATAAGAAGTTCATTCAATAAAATATTGATTCTGGAAACAGATTACAGGAAATCATACCATACCACTAACTTAATTTATGAGTATTTATATTGCAGGAATTATACCAATATATCAAACACAATGCCTTCAACCTTAGTTCAAAAGAGAATTTTATCTCTAAGCTTTAACAACAGGGCTGAAAATAATTCAGATTATATGGGCAGCATTTTAGCAGCCCATTTTCATCTTCTTTAAAAGCAACATTCTAATGCATGATGGTTAAGGATCAAGTTTGGATTATGAGGAGAATGTTAAACATATACCAAGTAATACATCTGTTTTGAATAAAAGATGTTGTATAGAATTCCAGTTCATTTTTTTTTTCAGCTCTTTGCTGTATGTGTTGTAGCTGCTAAGTGAAACCACGCATCAGATAAATACCTCACTTCAGCAACAGATTGCTAATCAATTGTCTGACATGTTCTGAAATATGGGGGTTAAAAATACTCGGGGCAAAGGCTTTTCTAGTTTGGAAAACTGTTTCATGTTCTGTTGTGGTTCTTCCATCTCTGAGCTTCTAGGCTGTGCTATTGTCTCCAGACTGGTGCTGGACCACTCCCTCCACGGTAGGACAGCAGCAGGCCTTACACCACATTCCCTGCCCATTTCCAAACACCAGTGTGAGGGAAGGGCGTATTTGCCTGTCAGTCTCTGGCCAACAAACAGGTTGCTCCCAATAAGAAAATCACTAAAATATTCTGTTAGATTACTGTATCTTATGATTCTGATCTTGTTTTGAAGCAAGTGATTTTTCAGAAGGTCAATTTAGAAGTTCTGATACAGAACTTAATTAACTTTAATTTTTTTCTTCAATCGGAACAGGAAACTGGAAGCTTGCTAATAGCATACAGTTTGTCAAAATTACTGTGTTTGACTCACTAACACTTTCATTTCAATCACGTCAGAACTTCACACTTATATGGATTTTAAATAGCCACCTTATCAAATCTGTTTGATAACAATAACTAGCATGACTAGTTCCTAATATTCAAACAAAAAGACTTTTAACATTTCAATGCAAGAGAAAATGGGTGCATGTAGACTCCACATGTGCTAGGCTGCAGCTACAGCTCCTCCAGAATCCTGGGAGCAGACCTCCCCTTTTCCCATTCTTGGTATCCTCCCTATTGCAGCCTCACCTCCTCTTCAGAGCAGCTCTTTGTCAACTTCCTCATGGGGCAGAGAAGGAGGGTATTTAGGGTTTTATTTCCTGATGAGGGGAAAATAACAGTAGAAACAGCTGCCATACAAAGGGCAAATGTTTAAAATCAGTGCTCTGGTACTTGTCCCATCCAGCCTCCAAACACCTTTACTCAAGACCCAGAGATATTTTCCCAGTATTGACTAATTTAAACTATATTTGATGCCCTCTACTTCTCATACTGCAGAAGAAAGTGAACAATCACTCCTTCTTCAGCTTCTTCACTCCACTAACTCCCAGTGTGTCATTGTCCAATGACATTTTTTCCATGCTAAAGGGCTTTGGACAATTAATTTTGGTCAAAGATCATCACAGTCAAGTTTCTTTATCTGTCACTGCTGCAGCCCATCCAAGCTTTCTCACATTCATCTGAGGAAGAAAAGAGTAATCAAACAAGTCCCCATACACTGAAGAGTCCTGAAGCTGCTGGCCCCCAGGAACTCAGCCATTCCTACATCAACAGGTATCAGAGACAGAAAGCTTAGTAAAAACACAATCATCACCTGTCATTCACACTGATCCTGGGCTGACCTTTGAATATTTCCTCACTGCTGTAATTCTCTGTGGTTTTCTGATAACTTAAGGCAGATGCATGTGATGACAGAAGAAACACTTTGAACGTGATATAACACTGGGTTATGGTTTTGTGCAGTTTTCTTGCTGTGACTGTGAAGCAGGCAGAGAGATCTTATTGTAGCATCTCCTAAGAACCAGAGGCATTTGCAGTCCACTTGGATCTGCCTGAAGACCCTACTCCTTTCTATTACACAGAGCAATGTTCCTGGGTCAGATTCTTTAGTATTTAGCTGCCAGTGCAAGGGCAATAAATGCTTTTATGAGAAAAAGAGAATCTAGTCACATCAGCAGATGTTCCTGCACCCAGTGCAAACTGGTACACATAGGGAAAAAATGGATTTGTGGTGTGGGAAGTTTTCAAAGGGGCTCCCACGGTCCAAAGGGACACCTACTAGCAGATGTGGCAATGACTCTCAGTATCTTTGTCTCCCCTTTGCTCTCCCACCAGGGCTGTGTCTGCAGGTACAGTCCCTGTGAGCATTACAGAGCCGCAAGAGCAGAGCTCTGCAGCAGAGTCCGATGTTTGCCAGCTGGAAGAGATTTTATGCCATCATAGTAACACCAGGCTCTAAACCCAACAGGTTAATCTGGCAGCAGCCTTTTCCTGGCAGCACAGCTGTGTCCACACCAGGAACTTTGCTGGCGGAGCTCCACTGAGCAGGTGGGATTTATTTTATTTTCAGATCCAGGCTAACATCAGCGTGTCAGCAGAAGTTTCTTATGTAGGCCTGTAAGAAACATCTCTGATCTAAAGAGCTCCATTACCTCGGAAGGTAGCAATGAGCTGTCTCGTCTCTCAACTCCAACTACAAAAACACTTAATTTGTGTCCTCCAAAAAAAGGGGTGGGAAAACTAATGATGCTGATGGATCACAGGAATGTCAGAAGCGTTTATGAGTTTTCCTGTGACAGAAGCATTTGATTTCTGCACTAACCAGGCAATTGGTGAATCTTCTTGTTACTGCTGGTATGTGAGAGACATGGGATCGTGATACACACTAGAGCAGAATCAACTTCAGCTTTGGAAAACAGAAGTAGGGCCACTGCCATGCAAAATTGTTTCTGGTTTTTTTTTTAACAGGGGTTTCATTACTGGGCTTACAGATGTCCTACTTTCAATTCCAGTACAGGGATGAGAAAGTTACACAAAATAAATATCCATTTAGAAAGGAATAAAGACATCCAGCATTTATGCCAGATTAGCTGTTTACTTGTTGATATCGTGTATCTTTTTGCTATAGGACCTCACAAGCATTGCTAGACAAAAAAAAACCCTCTTTGTGTGACACTCCATGGAACAATAATGTAAGCTGGAGATCTTAGTCTGTATGAACTGTGGTCACCAAGAGCATCCTCCACTATCCTTAAGGACCTTTTAGACTTTTACAGGTATTTTTTCTGATTCACTTGATTTAAAAACAAAGCATCTTTACTGAGAGAAATTCTGTCCCTCATATGACAGACACCATGAGTCAAGATCAGTCAGACCTCCTCAGTCTTGTGTTAAATATAAAAAACCCCAATGCATTAACAATATTTCAGTGCAATATTAACACTGGGCATTTTATAGATGTGGAGAATGAAAAAGATCTTGAAACATAAAATGAGACTCTTTGTATTCAGGTGGTATAATAGATATCTTTGATTACAATGTGCATTAACCTGATTTGTATTTTAAATGACGTATAATGAAATGTACAAGATGTGTAGAGCATAAAGTCACATGCCTGTAAAAAGCCTATCTGTTGCATTTCCTGACTTAAAAAAAAACAAACAACCAACCAACATTTAAAAACTTAATTCCTTCATAAAAGCTGCAATATTGTACATTAATAATAACTCAGTGTTATGTATAGCTAAAATCTGCTGCCAAACCATGAAGGCTGGCAAGTTAATACTGACTTGCAGATAACCATTATCAGGATGGAGAGCTTTTCCTGAATAAGAACGTACTCACCAAAAGTGCAGTTTTCACAAATCAAAGCAGCCCTTAACTCATGTAAAATCTGGCAAACACATCTGAACATTTTTTTTAAGTGATGAAAATCCTTAGGCTTTATTAATCGAATAGAAGAGCATTCAAGAGCATGATCCCACAGGGCAAAGGTTAAGTCACAAGCTGGGATATCTATTTTGCAGTTTCTATTCCAGATTCTCTTAAGAGGAGGTTTTTGTCTTTTAGTTCTCCCTCACTGGGCTGCTAGTAAAAGGAGAGGGGAAAGGAAGAATGATGAAAATTACCATCTGCTCCTATTTATCCAGATATATCAGTGTCTTTTTACTTTCATTAAAAGTAGCCAGAAATATTTTGCCATTATTAAAATGTTCAAGTTTGATTCTACCTGAATCAATATACAAAACCTTACCCTGGCTGCCAAAACTAAAACACCATTTATTCACCTGATTTTTTTAGATCAGCACCTTTAGTAATGCATTTTCCAGGGCTCTCTTCCTTTAGAAAACCTGTCTTGCAGAACCCTGCAGAACACATCCAGAAAAATAGAAAGGGATCAAATACAGGCAGATTGTAAAAATCTCACTGCTGTGCAGGGACAGGAAGCAGAAACTATATTAACAATCAATAACTAAGAGAAATCTCGCAGACTTTTTGGCTTTTACCAAAATGAACAGGCTGCAGGTGCTGTAGCAAACATATTCATTGCATGGAAATGCAGATTTTTATCACTTAGAAGTTTCATTTCCATGTGTGATACCAAAAAAACCACAGTCAGCATCTGAACTGCCTGGACCAGGTGATCAAATGGACCTTGACCAGCCACTTTTGCCACAATCAGTGTCCCTCAGTACTCCTTCCTCAACTGCATTTAGCATCAATCCCACCTGACCCAGATTAGAGTGAGCTGAAACCCAGATTGAATACCACTCCCACTTACAATAGAAACCAAAGCAAATTATATTGATATATTTCAGAGGCTTATAGAACACTCCAAGTTTATTTAATTCAATGTTCATTAAGAAATCACAGCAAGTAAAAAAGAGGGGACCTAGCTGGAAACCTGTTTTTCCAGAGCTATAGATACCTTATTCATTTCACTACTTTCTTTTCTTTCACAAGTTTCCTGTTTCAGACCTCTTAAGAAAAAGCTGTATTTAAGATGCCAAAAAATCTTCTTAAGAGCCAGCAATACTCTCTCTAGGGGTTGTTTTAGGCAATTATAGTTTTACAGTTTCCTCTTCACATTGGATAAGGATCTTGGATAGTGTCAGATATTTGGTATGTGGACACGATCTTGGCCCCTGGATATGACGTTGTCATAGCTACTCTGGATGGTTTCTAAACATGACCAAATCCTCCACAGGATCCTTCCCAAGTTTCATGGTCTGCAAAGAGCTTCCCTTTAAAAAACAACGGTTTGCAAGACTGTGTGTGTAGTACAGTTTTTTAGGTAGAGTTTGGCATTTTCTTTTGAAAAGAAACATTTTTTTTAAAAATATAAAATAGGGAAAGGGTGAGAAAGAGATACTATAGACCAACTAAGAGAAAGCGAGAAAGCTCATCATCAAAGAACACAAGAATTCTTTCATGGAAACTATACAATAAATTCTGGTTTGATCACAGCAGTGTAGAACTGGAATAAATTCATCAACACTGGAGAAGCTGAGCTTGAATTATACCAGAAGAGCTGAGAGTAAAGCCAGGCCTTTAGGTTTCATATTTTGTTCAGTTCTCCTATAATTTAAGAAGAATCATAAATCAGCAACTCATCATCTCTGGAAATATATAGAAAACAAAGTAATTTTCTTCTGGGCTAAAAATACAAGAAGGGTTTAATTACCTTTAGATTCAAAGCAATAATCTTGAAGTATGATCATACTTCAGAATATGGTTTTATAATACTTTTAACATGGGAGAAGGAATATTTTCCAAACTATTTCACCTGAGATACTCCGATTAGATTCTGTTCTTTTCCATTGGCAATGCAAGAGGCAAGAGCAGAATAAATCATGAACAGGGACTGTTGATTCCAAAGGTAACTACAGGGTATGTTCATAGCAGAGAAAACAAAAAAGGAAATATATTTAATGGAAAGTGGTTTATAACAAGCTCTTTGGTGAGAACTTTTGCCACAAAATACTGCTATTGAAATTACTTAGGGAAAAAAAATAAAAGGAAGGAAAAGAGAGAGA